>BMAV01017956.1:15883-29427 GCA_019973955.1 Trichonephila inaurata madagascariensis | reverse complement strand
CTTGACCGAAATTCAAAATTACGATGTCCGGTGCCAATAGCCCTCGCGTTGCTTTATAATGTGACATTAATATAACTCTCATTAACTTTAAGGTATCCGAACCCGTTCAGAGTACTGAAAAAAAGAGTACTAAAACATTTTAATGCTATTTTTTAGGAATCAATGACAATAGATACTAACATTTAATTAACAATATTTAATAAAATATTTTACAAAAATCACAATTATAAGTGAAATTTTGAAAAACTTCAAAGTGATTAGAGAAAAAAGTAACAAACTTATATCATTATAACTCAAACTTATAACTAAAACAATTTGGATCCATTTTTTGGGTAATATACTCAAATTTTAATGTTTTGTAAAAGTTTAAAAATTTTACAGCTGGTCGAGTAAATATAAAAAATGTGACTTTCTTTGAGACAGTTATTTAAATAAAAAATCATAATTCTAAAAATATTCATACAATAAGAAATAATTTTGTTCATTCTCTAGAAAATAATGTAAATGCCAGATCCAAAAAGTTTTATAAAGATGCATATATATTTATAATATTTTTAGTTGTCAAACTCACTCTGATAAATTTTGAATAATTTGAATGCCCACTTTTGGGGTTTTACAGACCCATATCCGGTTTTTCTAATTTAATAAAATGGATTGTAACTTTATCTCTATGTAACGTAGAAGCAAATATATATATATATATATATTCTGTAAAGCTAAAAGATATCTCTATCAAATAAAAAACAACAAAAAATATGTGTTTTGACCGACTTTGCTCATTTCAACGTGTTCGGATACCTTATATATAAAGAATCTAAATGTTGAATCCATATGAAGTTGCAATCACATTTATACTTATGAATTATTTGTAAACAGTACAAGACGCTCAACCTGATATTATAACATTACAAATTCAATAATTTTAAAGTCAATCATGACAAAAATTTCTTCAAAGTCTTAAATGAAAAATTGATTTAAAAAAAATTCTCTCTTTAAGTATTACAATTTTTTTAGTGTTATGGTTTTAAGTTTAAAATATACGTACAGTTTCATGTTTTTGCTCGTAAAAATTCTATTAAATAATAAGAACCATGTTTTGTAAAAGTAGTTCATATACTTTTAGCTTTGTTCTTCATATATTTTCTAGTGCTAATGGTCCACTGTATTGCTTCAAATAGCATGCAAGTACATTATCAAATGCTAATGATTCAAATTGCTTTTATTATTAAATAAAAGCAATTTAAATGTCTTATAAGGGCAATTTAGCTAAGTTATATCTAGATAACAAAAAACTCTTTATAAATCAATATTTTTAACATGCTGAAAGTGCAATGTTTTGAAAGAATCTTTGCTCCATTACATTACTTAATAAAAAAATTGAAAATGTAATTATTATACAACAAAAAGAGACTATTGCAATATGTATGTCAAAGATAAAGAAAAAATAATTACTTTCAGCGGACTGATTACCCCAGAGGCTTCTGTTTGAAGATGTTAAGCAACTATTAGCTCCTATATTGGGATATGTTACTGAAATTTCTTTCAAAAGTACAGAAAAATACAGAGAACTTAATTATAGCTTACTGTATATAAGTATACAGTAGAACCTGTTTTTGTGATGTACTTTTTTATGTGGTATATGAATTTCAAAGGCTTTGGAGCCCCTGTAATGTTTTCTATCAATGTACATATATACCTTCAAGATGCTCTGTTGATTGGTTATAAACAGTCTCTCGACGATGCACGTTTAATTGCTTTCTCTCAACGCACTAGCAGCTTGCTATTGGAGACGAAACTTTTAACGACAGTAACATTAACAACAATTTGACAGATTATGAAGACGGTGAAGAACCGTATTCTTTGAGAGTGGGTAAAACATATGCAGGGATCCAGTTTTCCAACAAATCGGAGAAGTATTTTCGTAAAATAGATACCGATTCCGAAAGGAGCTCGGAATTCCAAAAAGAGCTTTGATCACGCATATCTGGTTATCGTGACGTTCACAAGCAACTGATCTACGGACTGTCGTCACAAAAACTTATCACTTACTTTATGGTGCCAAAAAATGAATGAAATTGTATCTGCAAGTGACGAAAGTGATTATGAACTAATTTATCTTAGGAAGATGAGTGCTTTGGATTACGATGAGTAACAGCGGATTATGTATATGTGTTTTGAAAACTCATATTCTTACAATAAGAAATAAAAATTTTTTAAAAATGTTTCCATGGGGAATTTAATCATTTATTTTGTTTCGAGAAGTACTTTCTTATAAATTTCGTAATGAATTGACATATTTTTTAATTACGACTTTTACTGTGCAGTTACCCTCCGCCGCATAAAAAAAATTTCTGAAATATGTCGACAAAGTTGTTAGCTATATGTAAGTATTTATGAAATATATTTTCACATATTTTTTATGCGGTTTCTTTTTATACGGTCCCTCTCTACCGCACAAAAACAGATTTTACTGTATATATATATACTTTGCATTGTATAATTTTTGTCCACTTTATATTGGTGAACAAAATATAAAGACCGATCTCATTTGCATTGATGATAGCCACAAAATCGAGCACATTAACATGAGCTAATTAACATAATTGCGGGATGCAATGGTGGAAGCATAAAATGAACACAATATTTTTTGTATACATCACATTTTTGTAAGCGTTCACTTAACTGGAGGCATTGTTCTGGCTTTAAGTGCCAATTTGGCTGAACGGACGAAAAACTGGTGGATAGCCTATTGTTATAACAATTTCTAATATAAATATATCTATTGAGGGAAACAGATAAATTTATTTTGAGAACATAAATAAATGGTTTGATAGTTATGAAAAGAAGCATTAACTTATACAACCCACACATACCCCACACAAATCATTCTTTCTACATCAATAAAATATTACTAAATGCATACCTGGATAAATTGATACTTAGAATTGTAATAATTTTGTGATATCGGTAAGTGGTCAGTTATTTTGCTCAAAAAATTAAAACTGCCATATCATACTAGAAAATTTCTTCACGATGAATGACAAAGAAAGACAATGTCACACACAACTCAATACTTTTGTCATTTATTTATGGAAAGTTTGGGCTGCATTACCCTCTTTTCGTGTGGGTTCAGACCGAGATCTCTCTGATCATTGCGGTTCCCAGGGGGATCCGAACGCATCAGGGATTGAGAAACCATTATGCTAGACGCTAAGGGATAACAAATAGATGTTCACAACAATTCACTTTTGATAAGGTATCCGATTACGTTCGGAACCGTGATTTTTTAAAATCGCATAAATGGATAATTTCCATAATATTTAGTGCCACTTAGATTAGAATACATGTATAAAATTGTTTTAAGGACATTTTGACAAAAAAAAAATTATTTCAATACAATATTTCAGCAAAAAATGAACTTAGAATAACCTTTTTTCAAAATGATCTCCTTTGGTGAAAAATGCTTCTATTATAATAAGATTTTGCCTGTTTATAGCTCAGACCACTGTACAAAGGCTCAACTACGATTTTTGAAAAATGCACATTATTTTCGGAGTTACAAACAATTGAAATAATTTTAGGCGTTTTTTTCTTAAAATTTTTTCCCCCTGTTGTCATAAAACATGGAAAAACCCACTTCTAAGTTATATATTTCAAAAATTCTTGTTGAGCCTCTGTACAGAGAAGATATAATGTACTGAGATATAATACAAACAAAATATTATTATAATAGAAGCATTTATCCCTAAAGGAGAATATTTTGAAAAGTGTTCATTTTATGTTCATTTTTTGTCAAAATATTGTAATTGAATAATTTTTTATTGTAATACTATTCTTAAAACAATTTTATATACATTTTCTAATCCAAATGACATTAAATATCATAAATATTATCCATTTATACGCTTTTGCAAAATCACGGTTCCGAACGTAGTCGGATACCTTAACTTATCATTAAACTTGATTACGATATGATTGGACAAGACAACTAAACAATAAGAAATAACATTTACTTATCTAAAATGAGATACAACCTCCAAAACTCGCCAACTATGATGTTTAGGAGTGATGTTCATTTGGGGAGTTGAGTTGTTCCAGCTTAAAGTGCCAATTTAGCTGGACGGAAAAAAACTGAGTTCAAGAGGATAGCTCATTGTTAAAAGTTAGCAGCAGGGATGTAATCGAATATAAAACTGCTTTATGTAAAATTACAAAAACTTTTCATTGCAGAAACTTCATCTTCAATCAGAATAACTCAGTGAATCAAATTTATTAGTATATATCAAACGTGTATAAGTACTATTGAAAAACAATAAAAATTAAATAGCTAAGCCATTCGATCGAAATAACCGATAATATGACTCAGGAACTTTATTTCCCCAATAAATTATCTTTTGAAGAAAAACAGATAAATTTATTTTAGATGATAAATTAAAAAAAAATAACAAATTATTTTTGAAAAGTAATTCCTCTTTTCAAAAACAAAATTTATATTAATTTTTTTTAACTTACACCAGAGAAACTATTCTTTCTATATCAATTAAATATTCCACAGTGGATACTTAGAAATGATCCAATTCCTTAATCTATATATTCTACCGTAAAATAGATTAATCTTCAGTTAATGATTGTTTCCAGTAGCTCTTGGCTGTTTAAAGGAGAACAAGATAAATTGAGAAACATTTGATCCAATCCGCGAACTGCTTATGTTTATTCTAAACCAGAGCTGACAGAGAAATACTCCAGAATCCCATTTCACGTCTTAGGATTTCTTTCAGAAATGTTCTTCCGATCGCTTCAGTTTAAATTAAATTGTTTTCTTATTAGCCCTCAATAAATCACGGAATCGGTGTTTAAATGATAATGAATAACATGGATTGCATTTCAATATGTATTGTGAGATTGTTCCCAGCTTTATAAATAGAATGATGAATATTTTAGTAATGTACTAATAACATAATTTACTTAATATGTATTATTTTTTTGTCGTATATCAGTTTATTGAATGAAAAATTTATAAGGCTGTCCGAAAATGAAGAGGTAATATAAAGGTCCAATGAGAATGGAAAATATATGCATATTTATGTGTATCAGAATCTTTTGTTATCTATATGTTAATGAATACACAATCCTTATCATGTGTGTGGGTTTTTTCATTCCATGAAATGTATGTTTGCTGCAGCGTGTATCTCTCTCTCTCGTTAGTATTCATTGAAAGCTAATTATAGCACGAAAAAATAGAAGTTCCTTTTCTTAAAAGCTGAATAATAAAAATAGCGATATTAAAGCAATTTTTCTGGAACCCTGAATAAAATAAAATATGTATTACCGTTATTAAGACTGTTTTCACCATATGTAAGACAGTGTGAAATTAACGTGGAACACATTTTCGGACAGAAAAAAAATGCCTCAATTTTTATAAAAATTTGTTACATTGTAACTCAGGCATTTGTTTATAAGATAGTGTTTTTAAAATTTCAAGATATTTTATAAATTATCCGTTTTTCCTTTTAACATGTGAAGGGATAGCTCATTTAGCATTACGGTGTAGGGGAAAAAATGCGAAACACATTTTATAAAAGAAAGAAATGTATCAACTCGGGTAAAAATGAGTAGTAGGATAAAATAAGTGATTCTCTACAGAATAGTGAAGCTAGAATATAGTATTAATGTTTGAGTACTTTTTTATTTGAAAAAAATATTCCAAATTTGGCCCCTATTCTTTAACATTAGCCGAAGACAGCCTTAAGAAAAAGTCTCCATGATCTTCGCAACATTGATTAGGCCACGGTGGTCTGGTGCTCATGGTATGGAACTCATGGCCGACATTGTCGATTCACGGGTTCGAGCCTTGATGTCACTGAAGGCATACTGCTGTCTTTATTAGGCCACGGTTCAAAATTATGAAGTCTGTAGCCAATAGCCTTCATGTTGTTGTAAGTATAACGTTAGCGCCTTCCAGGTTCATTCTATTTCTGGGTTTTATTTATAGATAAAAAATGTCAATTTGTCAAATGTTTTATTTTTAAACATACATATCTTTTTAAACATAGTAGCACCACATTTACATATACAATTTCCAAAACATTAACTTAAGAAAATCTATTTAAGCAAATGAGTAATTTACCTGTAAAGTTGGCTTTTTGTATGGCAGAAATCATTAGACTTCGGAGTTAATGCTCACACAAACTATTAATATATAGCTTAGAATACTTAGCTTTTGCCTTGAATTACAAATTTTATTTACATCTTTTGCATCTACGTAAATGATTATGAAATTAATAATCAAAATTTGATTTTGTATGACAAATTTGAAAACATGGCACGGCACATAACCCAACATGGCAATTTGGACAGTAGAATCTTGTTTTTCTTCTCGCCTTCTTCCCTTTACTGTCTCTCTTTGAGCAACAAATAATACACTGTCCTGTTGGATAATTTTTCTTATTTGTAGGGGGAATGTAGTCAACAAAGTGTCTTTCAGACAAGCGTGAAGGGGGGTTGCTCAGCAGAAGAACGTCCTCTTTCTGCGGAAAGTTTCACCGAGTGTTACTTTTCAATTATTCGAAGCCATAAAAAGTACACGTGATCTGGTAAAACCAATTGCACAGTTTAAATTTTCACAATGCCTGAGCTGCACTCGGTATGAGCCAGGATGGTACGCTTGTCCGGCCGAGTTAATCTCAGGAAAGTCCGGGAAGGGTTTTTTTTTTTGCATTCACTTGCTATATTAATAAATTAACCTTAGAAATGTATATATTTGCAAATCTGAGTATTTCCCAATTCGAATAATATAGGACAACAATGGTAACGAGACAGACCAGGAAAAGCTTCATTTCGTTAGCTCAAGCTTCATTTTGAAACTTACATACTTCTCTTACCTCGCGTTCTTATCCATGGTTCGCATTTCAATCAGTTTACATCTTCAAACCAAGTTTTTTTTAAATATATTGTTAAGAATTTTGTGTAAATAGTGTAAATAATTTGTACTTGAGTGTTTAATGCATTTATATTACTCTATGTTATGTTTATTGCATGTTAAAATTGTACCATTCACAAGCAATGCCGCCCCTTACGTTATAATGGTGATTCAATGAGAACTTGGCGAAATCTTGGTGGTAGAGCCAAGTTGGCGACTTTAGCGAAATTTTGGTGTCGTTGGCGAGTTTGGAACCCTCTGGAATCTTCTAGAAAGTAGTGGATCTCTCCACTAATGTCACGAGCGGCTATATTTCTGGAAACTTCTGTCGTGCCTATAAATAAGATGCTCACCGGGACGGCGAGGAGTCTGGATTAAACCAGCGGGTAGTGAGGATTGTTTTGATTACCTCGGCTGTGTGCTTGTGAGTAAACTTTACTTTCGTGTATTTTTAAACACTGGTTATATTGTGTTTGATTGCTGTTGAAGGTGTGAAGACCTTCGGATATTTACTCTGTGAATATTGCTGCTGAATCCTATATTTAAAGGATCGGATGTTTGATAATAAATTCGCATCGCTCTAAAAGAACTGTTTATTTTCTTTGTGACTGTTTTGCATAAAATCCTCGAACCCTAGGATCCACGTAACAATATTATAATAAGAAATAAAGAAAAAGAATAAAAGAAATTATCTTCTATTATATTTAAAAAAAATAATTTTGTTTTTGTTGAAATTTTTATAAGGGGAAAAGGGGATTTTCTGTCAATAGTTATTCCATTTTATCTTTCAAGATAAGGAAGTTTTAAAGAAATTTTACCAATGGTGATTAAGTCTACAGTCTTTAATTCATTTTTATTTTAAATAAACCCCTCACGAAACGCTTAATGATAACTCTGTTATCATTAAGCATTTTGAAGGTTCTATAAATGATGGTATAATGAGATAGATATCGTAGTTCATGAAAATAAAAATATAAGTACATGTACTTAACATTAAGAATACAATAATTATGAATTGAAAATAAAAGATTATTAAATAGTACTTTCATCGGATTAAATTTTACTTTCTTGAAATTTATATTCAAATAATTTAAATGACTGAATATCGTCCTATGTTATTTGGAATAACAGATATAGCATTATATAAAAAAATAGTATTAAAAAATTTGCAATAAGAACAGCTTCACAACTATAACTAGCTTGGAAAAATTTCAAATAATGTTATATTCAAGTTTTGTAGTTCTCTATTCTGATAAAAATTATATGATGAAAAAGAAATATTTTTTTAGAAAAGCATACATATATAAACAAAAATAATGGATAAATGAGAAAACTATACTACGTTACAATAATTTTATCAATTTCTGATAGTATATCAATAATACTGTGAATATTTTTTCAATTAATTTCTTAATAGAATCAAATGTAATAATGTTGATAAAAAATAACAAATTTCTTAAGGACTTTTATTGCGAAGTATGTTCATTATGTTTAAAAATTTTATTTTTATCCTCCTAAATGTATTAAAAGTTTCTTTCTATTTTTTTTCTACTATAACTTACTATTTACATATTTATGTTACAAAATCTCTAAAAATTTCACAAAATAAAATTTTGATGTTTTTTTTAAAAATTAATTGCCCATTTTTCTGAAAATTTTCATTCTCAAAAATAAAAAGTAGAAAATTTAAAGTTCACACAGGCTATGGTAAAAAAGGAAAGAAAAATGTTAGTTTTTCCAAAATGTGGTATTATTTCATCTAAAAATTTGTAGTCATACTAATATATATATTCTATTTCGGAATTATTATTTTTTAGCTCAAGTAAAAATAATTACTTTTAACAAAATGTAAACACAATCGAAAATTGTATCGTTTTCTAGTAGGTTAAATTTTCTACACACAATAAATCTTTATAAACGATATTTTTCTTTTATTATACTTACCAAAATATATACACTCCTTAATTTTCTTAATTCCACTTAGTTAAATATTCTATCTATTATTCCTTTGTTGAGGCTAAAAAAAATCTTTACTCAGTGTGTATACAAAGTACGCTCGCGAAATCACCATGGAAACGAAATCGCTCTCACATGCTACTTAAGAAGATAATCTTTTAGATAAGGTAGAAGAATTGGATGCAGAAGTAGTTAGAAAACGCTGTGCACACAAAGTGAAAATAAAGCAATTGCATTTCTGCGTATATATGGTCAGGCTAATTATATATGTTTCATTGTGTAAAAGAAAAAGAGTTAAAAATATATTCTTAAATTTTTTTTAATCATTATTAAATAAAAAAAATATAATTCCACTGACTAAAAGTGATCATCAAACTTTTATTAAGAGTTTCGCTCTACACAAATTGCTGGAATTCGAAGACGTTAATAGTACTTTTATTAATTTCACACTATAACATTATTAATACTTTTAAGGGATCGATACCAATAAATAGTAAAACTTAACCCCAGCAATATTTAGAATATAATTTATCTTCTTAACTTTACAGAAATGATAATTATAAGTGAAATGTGTGTGTTGGCATTTTTTAAAAATCCTTTAAAGCAGTTAGAAAAAAAATAATATACTTAAATCAATAAAGATTTTACTAAAATTAATTATATACATTTATCTAGGAAATGTATTAAAATTTTACTGTTTTATCAAAATATAAAAAATATAGAGCTGACCGAATTAATATTATAAGAAACATGACATATTTATATATGAGGCTATTACTAAAACGACAGGACATAACTCAAAAAAAAAATAATACAACAAGAATTATTTTAGTACATTCCCTAGAAAGTAATTTAAATACCAGGTTCAAAAAGTTGCATAGAAATACTTTCAGAATATTTTGTGAATTTTCAAATTCACCATGGCAGATTTTGAACAATTTAAATGCCCACTTTTGATAGACTGAAACACCACTTCGGATTTTCTAAGTTTAGGTCATTTGTTGTAACTCGACCTTTATGTAATTTAGAAACAAAATAACATAGGTTTTTTAAAGCAAAATGATTGTTCTATTCAATAATATATATATAAATAAATAATGTGTTTAGATAGAAATTAATCATTTTAACCTGTTTCGATGCCTTCAAATAGGGGCATGTCAAAGGACACATCTATGACTTAATACACACTCTGTAAACTTTATATTTACAATGGTTTTAAAATTTGATGGTCTTGGTTCGCTTCGTGGCTTTATACTACTTTTTCTGAATATCTTATAAATAAAAGAGGTACTATTTGATCTACATACTAGAAATTTGGTAAGTATGTTTCTTTCATGGAGTAGAGATCCGCTAAGAAAGGATTTTATGCAAATCGACACCCAAGGGGCGTTGCGGGGGCTTAAGGGACGTTATAGATAAACACTACCTTTTTAAGCGATTGTAGTTTATTTAAAAACGTAAACTATACAATCTTGAAATTTAGCTGGCATACAAACAGTATATTTTCATACAACATTATGAAATACTCAGCAAAGCTGGCGGGTAATGTCTAGTATCTTATAATCGTGAAACATCAAATAATGTTTTGTAGGAAATTCAGAGGCATAATTTGAGAATAATATCACAATTCAGTATTTCTAGAAATAAACACAAAGTATGTTAGAATTCCTAATCCCAGCATCAAATATTTAAACAGCTTACTCTAGAACACAAGTAAGTCTCTTTTATGATGTGCATGACCCTAAAAGCTTTCAAAAAAGCAACTTTCTTGTAAAACAACCCATTGAAACGAAATATTTACGCGTTATCTCTGTAGAATCCAACGTAGTACTAAAAAGAACTCTTTGTTAAGTTTATGTAATGCACATAAGATGGTACAACCAGGATATAGTGTTGTTGTGGCTAATGCCACCTGTCTGACGTAGTCAGAACGAGGCCCACGAAATTCATCGTGGCAAGGGGCTAGAAGAACGCATGTCGTTGGCCTAGGCCTTGAGCACCATACAGGTGACAGTACGAATTAGATCGGCGAAATTACCCGAAGGAACGATAAATGGCGACACCACCTATCTTCACCTCCACGATTTTGCCATGGGACTGGAGGGGAGGAAATATTCTCCAGTCTCCTGCACTAGTGATTCAGCCCACAAGACTTTTGGACCCACTGATTTAACGAGCACGTACTCCGTGTGTATTCGGAGGGTATTTGGTGGCATCGGGCATCGAACCCAGGCCATCCAGTCTGGAATCCGATGCTCTAACTAACAGGCTACCCAAGGCCTCGAGGATATAGTAATAATGCTACACATGTCGTGACTCATCTGTCTCGGATGTGAAAGGGTTCGAGGAAAAATCAGAGATAATCTAAAATTCATTATTTTTATTCGACTTTTAGCTCTAATGAGAATGCACTCTGTAAACTTAACTCGAAGAGCAATAAAAATTATTAATCCTATGAAAGATATCGGAGCACTTATCTGGGTTATGGTCTTCTACGATCCTGCTTCCAACTTGCTAAGTCATCAGCCATAAGGTGAACGTTTTTCACTGTTGTATGTACCCTTCCTTTAGATTTAATATTACGAAGTTCGACCACCGATCACTCACACTATGTATTTCGCTTAGCAATTACTTTGCCTACTCAACGACTAGCACTTAAATAGAAGTTTGCATTTGCATAAGATCATGATTTCTCTACAGAAACCAGTTTTCAAACTAAAATAACTGTTAAAGAGAGTGTTTTCACCAAGAAGATAAGTAGATGCCCAAATAGAACCCGTTGCACATCAAGAATAGAGTGTAGAATAAAGAGTGCAGTGTTGTGTAGAGTACCACCCGATCGACAGTATCAGACAGTGGCGTAACGGTGAATATTAGGGCCCCATCCCCTGCAAAACCAGGTTTTAGTTTTGCTGGGGATGGGGCCTAAATACCTAATTGGCGTCAGCCAGGATTTGGGCCCACTAGAATCATGCCCCCCTCCTGCGATGTGAGGGTTGCAGGCTTATACGTTACGCCTCTGGTGTCAGATTGAGGCTCACTAGATTCACTGTAGCAAGGGGCTAGTTTTTACGTCTGTCGTTAGTTATAGCTTTGAGCACCATTCAAGTGACAGTACGATTTGGCTCGATTCCATCTCAGTTTGGAAGGAGAATACGCTGGAGGTGGCCAGGTATGTTCTTTCTCTCTTTCCCTTCCACCAACCTCTCGAGATTACTTGCAGTTCAACGAAAAGTTAGAATGCTACGGTACCGCACAGACCCTATACATTTATAAATCTCCATGCCATTTCCGGGATTCAAACCCAGGTCCTATGACACAGCAGCCTGCGTCATTAATGCTATATATTGAAGAGTGTAATATGCATGCTAAGCAGTACTAGTGATAAATATAGAAAAACATTGCTTTCTTTAGGTCCCACACTTAATTGGTTCCCGCGGTAGCCCAGTGGTCAAGGTATCGGATCGTGGCTGGCTTTTCACGAATTCGAGCCCAGTACCGCTATAGACCGCTATAGTAGGTGAACGATGTACATTAAATCAGTCAAGGGCTCAAACGTCCTCCCGTTGGGGTGGGGTGGTAGTTAGGAGAGGGGGTGCCAGCTCAGGTGTCATTCTCGTCACTTGACCATGGTTCAAAATTGCGAGGTCCGTCGCCAAAAGCTCTCGTGTAGATGAACAGTGTGACGTTAATATTCACTCACTCACTCATCCATACGTAATTGATCAACTTCGTGTATGGTGTTCCTCAGATTTCAAATAAACTGACAGCTTAAAATAGAAAAATCTTTTGGGAAAGGTCAGACGATATGTTTGACTAATGTCTTACGAGCACTGAGATTAAGATCAAGACTTTTGTTATTACAGAAGTCACAGTTTCAGATGTTTAATGTACAATATCTCCAATGAGTGCAGGTGTTGCTTCAATCGTTTCCGGGTTAGGAGGGCAAAATTAATAAAAGAATTTTTTAGTTTCAACTGAAGCGAATCCACATCTATTATATCATTGATTTTGATGAGGCAAAGTGAAATTCATTTCACACAAAAGTTTCAAAGTGGAAGATGTCTCAAGAAAGCGAATGTGACCGCGAATTATATAAGAACAGTTACTACTTTTGGGTGAAAATAGTAATTTATAAATAAATAAGTTGCATTGCAAATATTAACTATAACAAATATCTTTATTTTTACTTCATAAAAATAATCTATACAAAAAGAATATAGCAAAAATTATTTTATAAATTATTGTAAATAATATTCTGGTATTTATTTAAGTAACTCGTCCCAAGAGAAAAAATTGTATTTATTAAATTGTTCCCTTTGCAAGAGCAATTTCATTTCGTACCAAAAAAATTGAAAAAGTAAGGTTTTCTCATTACAATTAACTCCATAAGGGCCCAAATGTTCCACAAAAGAAGGAACATTTTCTCTATTGCATATAACTTAGCATAATATTCAACAGAACATATGAAAATGGAAGATTTTTATTTTAGCTTTCAATTTTAAAGTGTTCACACAATTTCGTATTTTATGATTGTGGAACACAAAAACTGTTTTTTATATTGCATGTTTGCTTTTTACAAGTACACTCTACAAGCTACGAAGAATTTTTCATATATCGTAAAAGAATTTCTGTCACACTTACACACACACACACACACACACACACA
>BMAV01017955.1:0-109429 GCA_019973955.1 Trichonephila inaurata madagascariensis | reverse complement strand
TGTTTTTTTTTTTTTTTATATTTTTAAAAATTTAAAAATTTTTTTTAAACTAGATATACCCAGCAAAATGTTGCTATGCCTCAGTCAAAAAGACGGGGGCCCCAAAAGTATGTCAGAGGCTTACAAAGTAATAATAACAAAATTAAA
Source organism: Trichonephila inaurata madagascariensis (assembly GCA_019973955.1). Lineage (NCBI taxonomy): Eukaryota > Metazoa > Arthropoda > Arachnida > Araneae > Nephilidae > Trichonephila > Trichonephila inaurata. Next base: position 109,282 of record BMAV01017955.1, on the reverse strand, counting down.
ACAAAAGAAAAGGTCACGTATTGTTGCAATAATCACATCAATCTTTTAATCTCGCCAAGTTGGCCCCCCTTGTTTTTTTATGTGTCGCAATGCTGAATTGGCAACTAGGTGCTTCCTTTCATATGTCACCAATAGGTTGGAATATACCCAAGCAAAAAAATAATTTCAAAGTACAAAAAAATAAGTTCTACAATAATCAAAACATATTATTGGGGTGTTTTTTTAAAAAAAGTTTACACATTAATTTGAAAAAAAATTTTCAAAAAAAAATCCCAAATTTGATGAAATGGCTCCCCCCCGGTAAATGGGGGCAAAGGTTTAATTTTACAAATTTTTGTGAGTTTCACCCAGAGTGGTTTTTTATGTCCAATTTTGTGTGAGTATAGTTTATTTTTTCATTGTTCTTCTCATTTAGTTTGAAATTGCTTTTCTTATTTCTCAGAGCAATTGGTGAGAATCTGTTCTGTCAATTTATTTTCATTTGAAATCATAGAGAAATTCACCTCTTTAGAGTGATTTGTTCAAGTGGAATGAGATATTACGTTTCCCATTGCATCAGAATAGAGCTATGTTGATTGATTTGCATTTGAAGTTAAATATTTAGTTAGTATTTTTATTTTTTTTTTTTTTAATGTTTTGCAATTTCATATGTTTTAAATTTAACCTTCGTATTTTTAAGCTTCCAGTGTATATTACATTTTGAATGTAGGCAGTCACCTTAATTATTTTTTGATAAATTGCATTGCTATTGTGTGAGAGATGGTGTTGATTTTGTGCGAGTATATCATAAAAGAACAAATGTCTCAATTTTTATATGGATCATGCAAAATTTCTTACGTTCCATCAATTCGTGATTGTTGCTCTTGAACACACAGGTATTTGTATATTAGCATCGCCGTAACAAAATTGGGGCCACGCAAATCACACCTTGATATCGAAGTAACAAAGATTCTAACATTTTTTGTAGAAAAAAAAAAACAACAGTCAGATTTTGGGGAAAAAGGGGATTTTCATGGTGGAAATTTGTTTTTGGGGGATGCTAATACGGTACCCACAAACAAATAACCCCCTTAAAAGGGCTGTGTCTAGATGTGCCCCTCTGTTATAAAAGATAGGTCCAAATTTGTTGATAACAATTGCTAATGCTAATTGAATGGTGAATCAAAGAATTATAATCCCTTTTAAACATCATCTACATTTTGTAAAAATAAGTTATTTTGAAATTTCCCTGCATGTTCTACTGAAAATACTTCAGTCCCACACAATGTAAAAGGTTTTTTATTTCTCCCCCCCATTGTTGGGGATGAAGGAAAAAAACAGGTATATTCAATATATGATTGTAAACAATGCACAAATTTGATTTTGTTGTCACATGCTGCTCATGTCATTGATGATACTTCCCTGTGTTAATGACATTTTTAACATAGGCTGTCACCTTAATTATTTTTTTTTCTACATTGCATTGGGGGGATTAAGTTGTCTTTCATTATAGAGTAGATTTTATTTGAGTATAGTTAATTTTTTCCCATTGTTTTTCATTTAATTTTTCCTCTTCATTTCTCAGAGCAGTTGGCAGGAATTGAGCTCTGCCTATTAATTTTCATTTGAATTCAAATTATATAGTAAAATTGACCTCTTCAGAGTGATTTGTTGGAGTGGAATGAAATATTCTGTTTCTCATTGCGTTAGAATTGAGCTGTGTTGACTGATGTACATTTGAAGTTAAATATTTCATTAAGGAGAGTATTTTTTATCTTGTTCTTTCTTTTTGTTCCTGATTTTTTTTTCAGTATTTTGAAATTTTATGTTTTTGTTTTAACTTTTTTTTTCTTTTTAAGTGCAGTCAATTGGCTTCAATACATAAAAATAACGCTTTGTAGGAAATCAAATTTAGGTTGTATTTGCTAGGCAAAAGTAATGCAACGAGTAATTGCATAGCAAATGAGAAAAACAGACGAAGACATGTGCTGAGGACGCAGCAGAGCAATATGCAACCCGACTTAAACATGCATGCTTGCGAGCACAGCATTTGCTTTTTACAACATCAGGTCTGCTCTGTTCTTGACAAAAGGAATACAATAGGTTACGAATGGCAGAAGGATATCAACGAGAAACAGCATTTCATCGTCAAACATGACTTGGTGGCAGTAATCACACGATAACAATCACATTACGTTCCAGTTCAACCCAGCAGAAGATAATTGGTTGAGTCAGCATGTTCTCATCAGCTCAATTACTGAAGTGTGTCATTATTGCAAGACTCTGAAATTTAAGGGAGAAACAAAAGGGGAATGTTTTGCATCACTGAAAAAATTAAACTGCCATAACTTGGAGAACCATCAGAGCCATTAAAAACTTTGCTTGCCAGATATACTGCCGAATCTAAACATTTCCTATATCATTAAGAAATACAATTCATGTTTCCAAACTAACCCTTTGCCCTTGAGGAATCTAGAGTCGAACCATTTAAAAATTATCCTCAAGCTTGAGGTCTCCACTATGAAGACAATGTAAATAATTTTAGGTTCATAACATTAAGATGAAAATAAGTCATAATAACTTCAAGTATTTTGTTAACAGGAATCCAGTTAAGGAAAGTTTTGTGTACATATATTTTGCTGCCCATCTGATATAGTAGTTAGTGACGCTGACTGCTGTGTCGTAGGGCCTAGGATTCAAATCCTGGAGAAAGCATGGATGTCTGTAAATGTATAGTGCCTTTGTGGCATGGGGTACTCTGAATAGCCAGCAAATTGCAAGTCCTCTCGTGAGGTTGGTGGAAGGGGAAGAGAGTTGAGAGGCCTCTTACCACCTCCGGACGTTCTCCCTCAAAATTGGAGTGGAATCAAGCCAAATTGTATTATCACCTGCATGATGCTCAAATCTATAGCTAACAACAGGCTGTGATATGGTCGTTCTATGGTGACCATGTCTTTGATTGTCAGCATGAATTAGAGGTGTGGGATTCTCAAAATGAATCGACATTTTAAAATTCTTAATATGACTTTATTAAGAATACAACTTAAATTTCTAATAAATTAGATAAACTTATATTAAATGAGAATAAACCAAACACACAGCAATAGTTAAACCTGACCGCGTAACTTAGATCACTTATCTAAATAATTATATTATCTGCCTACTTTCAATTCTGATAATATTACAAGTCCTAATATCAAATAATCAGTCCTACCTTAATTCAAGCTAAGGTTCTATCGCGGTACGAAGCACGTGGGCGCGCGTGCAATGGTATGCACCTTGTATCAATATATATATCTGATTATCTCGGTAACTTTATGAAGGCTGTCAATTCACACTCGTATCTCTTCCTAACATAACTTTCCCATAAATTACCATTCTGCTTACTGAAACTTCTTTTTTTTTAAAGCTATCTTATTTGCATTTCCCAATTGCATTTCACTTCTTGGATTTGGGTTGGAAAAGATTTGCCATTAATCTTGGCTGTCAAAGAACCCAGAGGTTATGTTACAGAAAAGAGACGCGTGAGCCCGTCACACGGCATACATCTTAGCCCTATACCGCGATGAATTTCGTCGGCATCGATCTGACACTGTCAGGCAAGTGGCATTAGAAACAACAACAGCATTTATAATTTGTTTATTATAAAAAATCATACCTCAAATGCAAATGTTTAAACATACTAAAAATATGTGCTTTCTCTTTTCTTTCTTTTTAACCACACTGAGCCACAGCAACGCTTGGCAGGGTGCAGCTAGTATAAAAATAAATTAAATATGTTAGGCTGTTTAGCTTAATTCACAATTTTAACAAATAAAAATTATCGTAAGAATTACTTGTATATTATGTGATCTCTATTGTGGGTTTGCATGTTTGTGTTCCTTATTCCTTGTAAAAGAAAAATCTACAGTAATTACGAGAGGGTTCTAGAATGAAGTGAATTTACTCCGTAAGAACCTATCTGTGTTGATTATGTGGATCTTGCCTTCATTAAAAAGACGCAACATTATGCATGATAATACTCTCAAGAAGTCATAATATATATATCATTCCTTGTTGTTGATTTTTTCATCTGCTTAGGAGGCCCAGGAATATGAAACGCTCTGTGGCTTTTCTCTGAAAAGATACTTTTATATTGAATGTTGATTGTTTCAGGTCCACTTACTTCATTTGAAAGTTAAGTAGAATCTATTAAAACGACTCTTGAACAATTATTGTCCAGAAAGGAGGCTTTTGAGTATGTCGTTATATTTTCTGACACCATTTCTGCAAAAATATCAGGATCTTCCAGGCTCTATTCGAATTAAAAACTGTATAGAGAATATTGGATTACTTTTGAACTTAAAAAAGAATTATATTTCACAATGGGTTCCCTCCCATTGTGATATCTACGGAAATGAGTGAGTGAGTGAATATTAACGTAGCACTGTTCAGCTACACGAGGGCCTTTGGTGACGGATCTCGTAATTTACTGAAATGAGAAAGCTGATTTACTAGCTAAAAAAGGCGTTATTAAAAATAGAGTGGAAAAGATCTATGAAACTTATTTAAATGAACAAATTTGTGATAAGTCGTGGAAGGAAACGCTAAATGAGGTCCCAGACCACCCAAGACGGCATGCGGTTGCTGCCTTCAGGCTGGAAACCGGGCACGACTGTCTTGCGGGTCACCTATATAGACTAAAGCAGAGCTTCTCAAACTTTCTATGCTTGCGACCCAATTTTCGACCATAATTTTCATCGCCTCTCCGTATCATAACAATATGTTGAATGTAACAATATGTACCATGGCGTAAGGCTACAATAATACTCTAATTATAAACCGCCCAAATTAACAAGCTGGTATTAAATTTTGTAAATAACTTTGTACATGACAAACCCAAGGAAGTCACTAGTAAGTTGTAAACCTGTTCTTAACTTAGTATTGATAAATTAATTATCAAATATATGGTGAAGTACTGATACATTTATTAGTATATTACACTGAAGAGCCCAAAAGACTGGTACAGGCATGCGCAGGCAAATAAGATGTGGAACCAATCAGAGTACTGCGTTGTGGTCGGCAAAGCCTATATAAAACAACGAGTTTATGGCACAGTTGTTAGATAGGTTACTGCTGCTACAATGACAGATTACCAAGATTTAAGTGAGTTTGAATGTGGTGTTATAGTCGGCGCACGAGGGATGGGACATAGCACCTCCGAGGTAACGATGGTATTTGGATTTTCACGTACAACCATTTCACGAGTATATCGTGGATATCGGGAATCCGGTAAAACGTCAAATCTACGACATCGCTGTGGCCAGAAAAAGATCATGCAAGAACGGGACCAATGACGACTGACGAGAATCTTTAAGCGTGACAGACGTGCAACCCTTCCGCAAAGTGTTGCAGATTTTAATGCTGGGCCATCAACAAGTGTCACCGTTCGAACCATTCAACGAAACATCATCGCTCGTGTGCCCTTGTCGACTGACCACACAAAGCTTTTTGCCTCGCCTGGGCCCGTCAACACCGATATTGGACTGTTGATGAATGGAAACATGTTGCCTGGTCTGTCGAGTCTCGTTTCCAATTGAATCGAGCTGACGGACGTGTACGGGTATGCAGAAAACCTCCTCATTTCATGGAACCGACATGTCAACAAGGGATTTGCGCTCCCCACGTAAGGTTGTCTCGTCCCCTAGGCGGGTGCGCCCCACATTTTGATAAAAGCTGGACTAAAGGTCCTCTCCTTATTGTGTTTAGTGCTGGGAAAATTCCCTAAGGAATGCTGAGAATCTAGAAATTTGCCCTGTTGTGTCTGATAACATCAATGATAGGTACTGGAGGGCCAGAGAACAGTTACAAGCTTTGCAATCTGACTAATATTCCGATTGTGTTTATGCTTCTGTTCTTTTGATTTTTGATTCTTTGTTTTATTGTTCCTAATTTGTCCTTACTCCTTGTGTGTTTACGCGGAGTGTTTTCACTCCAACGTATGATGTATTCATGAAGTGCTAGTGCTAGAAATAAATTTGATTTGAACTATTCCATTTAATAAAAGTTTAACTACTCTATGCCATGTTATCCAAATGGTTTTTTGAGTGCATTATTTTAAAAAATAACCCTATTTTTAGGAAAAAATTCAAAAAAAAGACTGGTATTTTTGGTTAGCATAAATAACAAGAGCGATATGCAGATTTTTCTTTTATCTCAAAGGAAAATTTAAGAGCTGATGGAAATGAGGGGAAAAGGAGGGAGGGGGCTGGCAAACGATTATCGTTGAGTCATGAGATCTTAATCGCCCCTCTTTTGCCCGCGGAATGATCGATGATCCGCCCCCTTTCTTGATTCGATTTGCGGACGGTCGATTCTTTCGAACAGGAACAGGGAGTGCATTCGATTTTTGGAAAATATCGTTTCAAGATGAGAAAATAATCTTTTGGGGTTGGGAAGAAATGAAATAATAATGATAATAATAATAAAGAGATCTTATTCGAAAACTGTTTCTTTATTTTTATTCTTACTTTATGTTAAAAGGACCAGAGGCAAGTCTCATCTTCTTGAGGAAGTAAAATTACGTTCTTGTATTAATTTATATGATATAGTTTAGAATATCCAGCTCGATATTATAATTTATCTTAAATTTTCAGAGGGGTAGTTTTTCGTATTTTAATACAGCATGGATTCTAATGAATACGACATAAAAATGGAAACCAATATTTTTCTCACTGTGAGATCATCATTGTAAAAAATATCGCACACAGTTAAAAAAAAAACCTTTCTATGAGCCCCATAAAATGTTTACTCATGCTATAACAGGGCTCAGCAACCTTTTAGCTGTGTAGCTTGGCAAACCCATCTACCCATAGGATTGAGCGTAGCACAGATAGTAGGACATTTTTAAACCATTCGATTCTCGCGATAATGCATGCAGAGTTAAAGAACAGAGGTCAATAATATAGATACACTCACTTCCAAAAGTTAAACACGAAGATGTAAAACAAAAAAAAATCAACAAATACTGCTCTGATTGACACAAAATTTGGCAGTAAAGTAGCATATATATTTATACATAAAACAAAATCAATAATTATATACAGAAATGAAAACAATATTAATTTTTTATAAGTTATCAGATAATGTCATACTGAAGGCTTAAACAGAATTATGTATAAAGTGAAAATAAACAGCAGAAAATGAAAAACAGGACATTAATAGTGTATGTTATCTCCCCCTCATCTGTATGCAAAGTTTACGCTTTCTGACCATGCTTTCAATTAGGTGGTCAACCACCGCAGAATTAAGCAATCGCCATTCTCCTTGTAGAGTAGTTTCCAGCTCAATAAGAGTGGCTGGAGGTGGGAAGTGTGAAGATACAGCACAGCAGAGAGCATCCCAAAGATTTTCAATGGGATTAAGGTCGGTCGAATATGCTGGCCATGCCATACGCGCAATTCCTTCACTCTCCAGGTAGTCATCAACGATGTCAGCTCTATGGGGACGTGGGTTATCGTCCATTAAAACAAAAGTAGGGCCAACTTCTGCAGCGTACAATCTCACAATGGGTTTTAGGACTTCATCTTGATACCGGACAGCCGTCATAGAACCCCGTTTAAAGATGTGCAGGTCGGTGCGGTATCCTAATGAAATCCTGCCCACACCGTAATGCTTCCGCCTCGGAATGCGTGATGTTCGGTGATGTTTAGGGGCTGATTGCGTGTTCCTTGTTTACGCCATATCCTTATACGCTTGTCATCTGCCTCCAGAGCAAATCATGACTCATCAGTAAACATGACATTGCCCCAGTCAGACACAGTCCAATTGCCATGTTCCGGGCACCACTTTAATTTTGCCCCTCTTGATTGGACGGATAGAGGAACACAAACTCGAGGTACCCTGGCATACAGTCCATTCATATGTAATCTTCGGCGTACAGTAGATGCAGATATAGCCTTACCAATGGACGCTGTAACCATAGATGTCACACGTGTGGAGGTCGCTCTGCGATTCCACTTGGCTACAGTAGCAATATATCGATCTTTCACGGTTGTTGTAACCCTTGGGCAACCACCTACGGGACTTCGGATAACTGTCTGTGTGGCTTAGAATTGTTTCCATAAACGTGAAATTAGAGAATGATGAACGCCGAAGAAAAGAGCAACATCTGTGATCGGCTGCTCTACCTCAATGCACCCCACAGCCCGCCAGCGCTCAGAATCTTCCATTCGTTTTCTGGAAGTCATAGAAACACGTGTCTTGAAAACAAATCTTGAAACACAACAATTGAAAGTTTTAAACACCATCTATCAGCACTTACAATCAACTTCTGTAACCCTTCATAAAGATGGCTTCTTATAAAACTGCCCTTTTTGCATATTTCTTGACGAAAGCACAATTGGCTGTTACCTAACATATTTGCATACTTCCATCTACCTCTGCAGGGAATTGCATCCTCTCCAATTCTGATTGGCCTCTTCTGATGGCATCCTCTTCAATTCTTCTCCGTGCTTAACTTTTGGAAGTGAGTGTATTTATAGTTTTATTACATATTAATTTTGAAACATTTAAAGATATTTCTTAACATAAAATAAACAGCATAAAATATAACTATTTTTTCAAAAAAATAAAAAAAAATTAAAATTTTACGCAGGTTATGTATTTTTAAACATATTTAATAAAATATGAAATAAACATTAAATGTAAGTACTTCCTTTCATTATAGTTAAATAAAAATTTCAATTGGAACCTGGAGTTTGCACTGTTCTACTTTCATTTCGCAAAATCAGGAATAGATTTCGAACTTTCAATTTGACTTTCATTTTGAGCTTCCAGTTATTGAATAATTTCTTTGAGGATTTGAAATATTTTTCATAAGAAAAAAAACAAACTTTTTACTTAGATATATAGAAACAAAAGCGGAAAGCAGAATACGTATGCAAGGTTCTCTCTTTAAACAATTAAATCTCTTAAAGTAATTCAATAATTTACAAAATAGCAGTAAATTTATCTTTCGAGTTGTCTCAGATTCCTTAAATGTCCATAATTCTGAAGATGTTTGTCCAATATGGTCCATTACCAGTTTATCAACATCAATCCACACAAAAATTGACACATTTGTAGAGTAGTCCAGAGTGCTGCTGAGAATTGTACCACGTGCCACATGTGGCACGCTTGCCATAGGTTGCCGATCCCAGGGCTATAATGTAAATTTTCTCCTAATTTATGTCGAAAATATTTCTGAATCAAAAGCGTTTCTGAATCTTCATGGAAGGGTCAATCTGTAGGAAAAAAAGAGAAATGTTTTTGAAGGGGGGGATGAAGAGGATTAGTTACAAGACGGAAAAGAAGACACATAAAAATTGCTTCATAGGTGATAACAAGAGTCCAAAAATCATTTTTTCAAAATTCGTTTTAATTTTTTTTTTTTTTTTTTTACAATTTGATATTTCTGCATTCTTTGTTTCTTGATTCTCGTATGAAACGCCACAAAAACGATTTTTGTTTCAAAAAAGATATACATTTTTTTAAAAAAATGAGATTAACTTTGTACCAGATTATTGAGGGATGTCACGAGGATTTCAATTAAGCAATCTCTGAACCTACTTAATTGACGTTATTTGATATGGTGACTCCTCTTCGTGAAGAAGCCAGGATGATTACAAATAAGCATTATTATTTAATAACAATTGTAATAAGCAGGAGAGAGGATTTGAAAAAGGTCGCCGTAAAACGCCACAAAGTGTCAGTGGATGGTAGCAGAAAGATAAGGACAAGTTGCGACATGTGTGGCCATCTGTCGATAGCTATGTCTTGGGGTTTCCGCGTAAGTAAGAGGTGTGGGATTATCGGAAGGATATGAGACATTCTATAATTCTTAATATGACTTTTATTAAGAATCTAACTTAAATTACTTAGATAACAAACAAAAACTTATATTAAGTGAGAATAAACCAAAGCACGCCGATTTAATTAACTCAGATCGCGCAATTAGATCACTTATCAATATAACTAATTAGATCCACTTAATCTCGATTCAATAATTTACTAGCGTTCAGAATACAATCTTCCTACCTTGGAGGAATACTCAACGTCCAATTAACTTCAGATATTCAGGTTAGGCTCGAGTGCAATAGTATGCACCTTGTGCAACTGGCGGGATCTCCGTGATTCCTTGATAGGCCTTCTAATTACACTTCCACCTTTTCTGAACTAAGCTTTCTCTAAATTGCCATCCTTGCTCACTAAACTTTCTATCATTTTAAAGGTTATCTTATTTGCATTTTTGCTTCGTTTTTACTTCTTGGATTTGGGTTGGAAAAGTTTTGCCGTTAATCATGACCGTCAAAGAACGTAGGAGTTATGTTAGAAGAAGAACGCGAGAGATGTCACAAAGTTTTGTAGCAATTTAACATGGAGATTCGTTTGGGATGAGATCCTGAGTAAACCTACTTGAAAAGAAATTTCCAGCGTTAGAGTTAACCCCTTAAGTGGTCAACCTTTTTCCCCCGAAATGTTCCAAAAAAGGCATACATTTTATTGCATATAACTAAGCACGATACTGAATACAGAATGCGAAAATTGAAGAATTTTATTTTAGTTTTTAACTGTACTGTTTTCACACTATTTTTTGTTTTATATTTGTGGAATACAAAAATCCTTAAATGTTTGCTTTTTATAAGTACACTTTGAATGCTATGAAGAATGCTTCATGTATCTCAAAATAATTTCTCTCATATTTACAAAAAATTTCATATTCGTACCTCTTTTCCAAACGGGAGAGTGCATATATATATATATATATATGCACACACAATTTGAAGCATGGTGTATAATAGAGTCTTACATTGCAATGGAAACAGTGATAATATCGTTTTTTGGGGATTTCTTCTAATCTCTGTTCTTTATCGAATATTTCCAATAATCTAAATTTCTGCCTTCACATAAAAATTTTTTTAAAAAATCTCGGATGGGAAGTACTATTTCAGTAGCATGGACAAAGTGCGTGTCTTAAAAACACAGTACTAATAATCTTTATAAGAATTAAAAAAATGTTCTAATCAAAGATGGAAAAAAGAAAATATAAGTGCCAGTACGTTGTATGGGAAAACCAGTTGTGGCCAGCTTACGGAGTCCGGCACATGAATTTTCAAAATATTATCTATTTTCACTTTTTATTTTTCTTTTCAAACATTTTTTTAAAAATGATATACATATAAAATAGATAAAGAAGTATTTTTTTTTAAAACTTTTAAATGAAGGACCCCGGCGCGCACCCAAAGAGTTCTGCGGGAGCACCTTGTTTTTTTTCCCCCTTTGCATAAGTTTCTGATGAGGGGAATCCATAGGATGTTCAAGTGAAAATTGAGGGTTTATCCAAAAAGTATGGTACACACTTTTGGATTTTAAAAGGAAACAGAGGGGTTGGGGAGGGAAAAAGCCTGGGGTGTCGTAATTGACTTCCCGACTTTTTAAATTTAAAAAAATTTCCAAAAAGTATGACAGGTGGGTTTAAAGAATAATATAAAGATCTACACAGAGGAAAATCTTTTGGGGCTTTTTTATTTTCTGTCTTCCAATGAGAGCCCCAACAGGGAAATGTTCCGTGGATACAAATCCCTTTGAAAGTTTTAAAAGTCAGAAGCTGAATGTAACGAAAGGCACTATGATCATAAGCAAATACACACATACCATAATGAATTAAATGAAGCCAATTTTTAGAGATCTAGGTGTTTAGTATTAAGAAAATTTTTAAAATGTATAAAGATTTAAGCCCAAATGAGTCGTTAAAAAATCTTTGGCCAATTTATTCCAAGACTAATTTCAAAAAATAAAAACTCTAAAAAAAAGGGGAAAATAGGGGGGAAACCCCAAAAAGTTTTCCCCAGCAAAATTTTTATCTTAAACTTATGAAAATTTAAAATTTTAAATTTGCTGTTTAAAAAAATTAATACACTAGACTTTTCCCAAAAAATTTAAAACTTTGTCATAAATCCTCAAATTTTCAGTGAGCAAAATTTTTAACATGTTTACACATTTTTAAACGAAATTAGATATATCTAGCACCTTTTTAGATATGACTTTCTAAACAAAAATTTGGAAAAAATTTGAAATTTTTTAAAACCTGAAATTTTAAATTTTTATTAAAATAAAAAAAAACCCCCTTCTTTAAAACCCGATTGATAAAAAACAAAACCTACTGTAAAAATTTTATTCATGAGAGGTAAAAAGTTTTTGAGAAACAGGTATAAAAATTACTCAATTTAACATGGGCTCCTATGGACGTGCCGGACCTCCTTAAGGAAGCCAGTTCGGCTTACGGGTAAACCATTTAAAGGGTTAAGCCGCGTGGAGGCTTCATGTAAAGATAAGTAATATAGGATGTTAGAAAAGTATGGCTAGACTTTCATAACTGAATGAAAAAAAAAACAAGTAATATAAAAAAAATTTAAGTTAATTCCTACTTAAAAAAAGAAGAAATTTTTATTTTAGCTACTTTTATTAAATAGTTAAATTAATATAAATATGTAAAACATATGACATTTTCCCAAACATTAAGGGGTTAATTAATTTTTATTAATTACATTTAATCGTTTTTTACCCAAAAAACAATTTAAAAAAAATTTTGTTCAACTGAATGCTTTCAAAAGAAAGAAAAAAAAATATTTTAAAGTTTTGACCCAAGTCGCTAAAATGATCTGTAATTATTTAAATAATTAGTATCACTCAATTAATTTTAATTAATTATAACTAAATTATCGTATTTTTACCCAAAACAATTGCAGCCGAAACGAGCGCTTTAAAATGTGAGGAAAAAACCTTTTCATGTTTTGACACAAATCGTCAAAAGGGTTGCTAAGTCACCAAAAATGATGCCAACGTGGCTGTATTTGTAATTCTTTGAATAATTAGTTTTAATCAATTCATTTTTATTAATTATAATTAAATTACTGTGTTGTAATCCAAAATAATCATGTATATAAAATTTCGGCTCAATGGAGCGTTTTAAAACGTATTTTATTAAAGATTGAAAATTCCACGAAGATAAAAAAATAAATAAATAGAGAATGTGAGCTAATAGTAGGAATTGAATGAACATAAATCCTCGCTTACGGATTTTTAAGTTGCATAATAAAAGATTAAAGCTTCTATTCAATGTAATGCAAACAAGATGGTGCCACGTCCACATGTTTCACAACATTTTCGTTCCAAAATGGCTTCACTGCAAGAATAAGTGCAAGTTGTAGCATGGTTATATCCAAATCTACAACACAAGTACAGCGTAAATTTCTGACCTCCTCTAAACAAAACCTTTTTGCTCTCCAAGATTTATGACTATAGGTATCGTATTGTCAAAAACTGATCTGGTCACCCTGGCAGAATCTGAGATGACGTCACGATTCGAGGGGATACTAGCTACCAATGGTACGTACATTAAAACCGTAGTAATAAAACATTGTTAAGTTTGTATTTTTCTTATGGTATGTAAACAAACCCGTGAGTGAATCTTTTTGTTTATTTGTAATTAAAATTTGAATGTGTAGCTATAATTTTCGGACACATGATATATATTTTGTAAGGATTCGGTTTCGCCCCCTGTTTAAGTATTGTTCGATAATTTAATTAAAAAAGATTAAAACGTGTGTTATAAAAATACTAAGGGACTACTTTTGATTCAACATCGTCCATAGATGCATACGAGTTTTCCACCGTTCAAAGCAGTGCTGCGGTTCATTAGGTGTCACCATCTTCAGTGAGTGTGCAGTTTTACTCTCCTACAGACTGAAAATGTGTTTCTGTCAACGCATATTTAACTTTAAGTAACGGTTAGAAGATGCATGGTGTGAGTTCTGGTGAGTGCGGTAGATTCTCGAGCACAGTTGTGCGTCTGTCCACCAAGAACTGTTTTACAGAGAGCACAATGTGGACCAAGGTGTTGTCTTGGTGCAAAATCCACTGGTTGTTGCTCGACATATCTTGCCTTTTCTTCCTCACTCTTTCTCTCAATTTTCTCAGGGCCTCAATGTAGCACTGCTGTTTTACAGTTTGGCCTCGAGGTACCCTTTCAATCATGATGATGCCTTTAATATCGAACAAAAACGATGAGCATCACTTGTTCACGGATCGACTCGAACGTTCATCATCTTCGGTGACCGTTCTTCCAAAAACCATTTGTGCCATTTAAAAATTTGACCATGTGACGAGCATTTATCTCAAACACCTCTTTTAATGGTTTGAAATATACAGTTGGAGTTTATTTTTTAGTTTCACAAGGAGGCTGGATTCTTACGTTTATCATGATCACGGTACTTCGACACCACAACGTCTTTCTCAAAGAAGAATGAAAAACAAACTGAACTACATAAGGGGATGGAATAACATGCCACAAGCCTGAAAAGATCAAGGTCAACTTTATCCTTCACCCCAAGCCTGACGGCTAAGGAAATGAATGCTCAGTCCGGGAATTTAATTGTCACATCTTGTATATCTTAAAATTAAAGAGTTTATTTTTATTTTTTTTTAACCCGAGATGCAACAATAGAGATGCTGTTCCAGTATCGTTCTTATTTTCAGTCTCTAATGAGATGAATTAGTATAATTTCAAGCACTCTCTCTCCTTAACATTTTCTTTCATTTCAAACTTGCTATAGCAATTTCAAAAATTCAGAAAAGAATCTTAAGTACGACAAAAGGACGCGCGGCAATATCTTTTCAATATCATTCGATACATTTAAATTGAACATACTTATAAAAGAGGATTATCACATGGGATTCAATGACAGTTATATTAATGTCGCATGGTGAGCTTTGGCGACAAACTTCGTTATTTTGAATATCGGTAAAGTAGCGCGGACTACATGAGAAAAAAATCTTCTCTCCTAACTTCCACGGCACACCAACGGAAGGACATTGAACCCCTCGACAGATTTAACCCCTTAAGTGGCTTGCCCGTATACCGTACGGGCTACCAAATCTGGCCACAGCCGGTTTGCCCATACTCTGTATGGGCACTGATATTTTCTGTTGTTGTTACTAATGTCACCTGATCGACAAAGGCCCGATCGAGGCCCACGAAATTCAACATGGCAAAAGGCTAAGTGACACCTGTCGTTAGCCGTAGCTTTGAACACCTAACAGGTGACAGTAGATTTGACTCATTCCACCCCATTAGGGGGGCACCTGGGGTGATCAGAGGCCTCCCACCTTTTCCCCCCTTCCACCCACCTCACGAGGGGCTTGGGCTCACGGCTATTTAGAGTACCCCATGCCGCGCAGGCACTATAATTTCAAAATCCGGTTTCCCGGGGATTCAACCCAGTCCCTACGGAAACCCCTCAGCCCCCTAACCACTATACCGGATGGGCGCCCGATATTTTCTTTTTGTGTTTTGGGATTTAAATAATTTTAATTATTATAATGAGATTTTTGGTACTAGTGGGTTTTTTTTTAGGAGATGCAGTTTGTCCATGGTATTGAAATACTTCTCATCCGAGATTTTTTTTAAAAAAAATTTTAATGTGAAAGCGGGAATTTTTCATCGAAAGCAGGAATTTAGATTCTTGAAAATATTCGATAAAGAACAGGGATTTGCAAAGCAATGTTCAATTTGTTGCTTAAGAAGAAATGAAAATGGAAAGATATTCCAAAAAGATATTCCAGCTCTGTTCCCATTGCAATATAAAACTTAGTATTGCACCAGGCTTCAAGCTGTGGGTGAATAGACGAGAATATATGCACATACTCACCCGTTTGGGAAAGAAGTGCGATCACGAAATTTTTGGTAAGCATGAGAGAAATTCTTTTGAAACATTCTTCAGAGCATGCAGAGTGCACTTATAAAAATCAAACATTTAGAGATTTTTGTGTTCCATAATTATAAAATAAAAACTGAAAACTTTAAAACTGAAAATTCGAATAAAATTCTTCCCGTTTCGCATTCTGTTAAGTGTTTGCTTAGTTATATACAATTATAAAATGTGCTTTTTTTAGAACATTGTGAGCAAAAAAATTGGTAGCTTATGGGTTAGCGTGCAGTGACCGCCTCTACACGGCGGGATTTCATCGGTACTAGGCTCGAACTCATGACAGGCCAGCCAAGAGTCCGTGACCTTGACTACTAGGGTACCGTTGCCTTTTGATTTTTATGGATTCTTCGTTGCATCCATCATAAACATCAAAATTTTATGCTTGTTAATTGAATTAACGAGCTTTATTTAAAAAATATTCTCGTGCAAAAAGGTGTATTCTAAATCTAATTTATAATAAAATTATAATCTCGTTCTCTTAATGTTATTCCATGAAATTCAGAATGCTTCCTGAACGCGATCATTGCCCGAAAATGTGTTTTAAACGTGACCAGGTGTACTTAGAATCCTACTTCCATGACATTAGGCCTAAAACCCAGACAATTTGGGGCTGCCGCTAAAGGCTATGATGGCTTCCCTTAATGATCCATGCAAACGATAATGCGAAAGACTGGATTTCTTATCGTCTGCCTCAAAGGGTTGTCAGGGGATTGAACTACTATTTTCCGGACATTTTTTATTCGTTTTCACTCTTTCTTTATTATAGTAAGAAATAAAAATTTATCAGTGATTCCAAAACGATGCAGAGGAGGTGGTCGGAAACTCTAATATGAATAGGGTGTGACTCTAATATGAATATTTTTGAATAGGGTGTGCTCTGTTTCCTTAAATCGTTTGGCACAATTTCCGGAATGCTTACGTATGTTCTAAAGCTCCCTGACAACTTTCCATCCTGGCAATTACCAAGTAATTTAATTTTGCCCTTCTCTGAGTCAAACGTTAAAATTGAAAAGAATTAAGATTCACAAGCTTTTTTTAAACAGTTTATATTATGTTTAAATTTTCTATACTACAGTGGTGGCCAAAATTGTGAACACTTTTTTAAATTGTTAAGTTTTTTAAGTTTGCATTCTTATAGAAAATTTTACGTTGAACAAAATTCTCAGTATTTTATATCCTTTTAAAGAGCAAAAAGCGTTATGCAGCAATAAGTTATATAAAGGTACAAGATAAGTGAGTTATCAGAGCTTAGTGAGGTTGTTTATTCTTTATTACAGCTTCACATCGATGCTCCATTGAACTGAAAAAAAGTTTTGCTTTTTTCGTTATTACATGATGTCAGGAAGCAATTATATCCCCCAATTAGTTCCCCATTTCAGGGTACCTACGGGTCAAGGTTTTCAAACTGACAAGTTTTTGATAGATCGAGGTCAGGATGTTTCCTGGCCAGGATAACAATGATATTTAGTCAAAAACAATGACATCAAATAAAAAAAGAGATTGGGCACATTTTAACGAGAAGGTGGGATTTCCTTCGTTAAAAAAACATAAATGGGGGATTCACGCCACATCTAGACGAAAGTTTTGTTTAAAGGGGGAGACAAAGTCCTAAAAAAAAACAGGAAAAACCAAAAAAAAATGCACCAAATTTTGCTGATGACAGAAGAGCAAAAATACCATGTTTTTGGGTAATTTCATACTTCATCGAAGTGATCTGATTGATGCTGGTGTTTCTATCGGATCAAAACAATCAGGGATAGATTAGTAGATGTAAGACTAAAAGTAGAATTCCATGAAAAAAGCCGTATCTCAATTTACAGCAGTTCTAAGAGGCAATGGAACACATTAATTGGACAAATGATTAAGGGCACAAGTTTATGGAGACAACCAAAATATTGTTATTCAGTATTGATAGCCTCAAATATGTAAAACGTGCTGAGCTGAAATGCTACATCCTGACTGCATCCAGGCAACTGTGAAGTACCCGCATAGTTTTATCATTTAGTCATGCATGTCAGAAAATGGTATCGGTTGCCTTCATATCATAGATGGGACACAGAACGTCATAAAATACATTGACACCATTCTAGAAACCAAACTTCTGCCTTCCATCAGGGATCCATTTACCAGAAATATATTTCATTTTTTTTTTTCATCAAGATTCTGCCACTTTAAAAATAATTTAAAAAACTGGTACCAAATTTTAAGATCTCGGTTTCCGTTTCCGGGCCCAAAAAACCGTCCTGACCCCCCGATCCTATCGAAAAAATTTTTGGCAAACCGTTGAAAACTTGTCCGAATGAGGTTCCCATGAAATAAAAAAGAACTAATTGAGGATATAATTGTTTCCTGGCATCATGTAATAACGATAGAAGAGCGAACTATTTTCAGCTCAGTGAAACATCAATGAAAAAATGAAAAAGAAAAAGGAGCTCACTAAACTCTGAAAACCCTCACGTTTATCAGATTCTTGTAAAATGACAGTTATTTAACATAACTTTTTTTGTCTTGCAAATATTTTAGTTCTGTGTTTTGTATTGAATTTAAAATTAAATTTTCTATAAAATGATATAAAATGCTTTGCATTTAGTGCAACATAAAATTTTCTATAAGCACATACAAACTTAAAACATAATTTAAAAAAAGTGTCCACAATTTTGGCCACCACTGCATGGTTATTGATATGTACTACGATAAATATTGTAATACAAAAGAATATTTTATTATTATTATTTTCGTAAGTGCATGAAAAATAAATGTATGAACCAGTTAGATTAATTTTTCAAATTATGCTGCGTTTTTTAATCATGGAATATGTTTTGAAAAGATTAAAAAGTAAAATAAGTGTAACAAACTTTGTCTGCCATAATATTTCAGTATTTTATAATGAAAATATTTGAAATTTTATTTTGATTTTGTGCGATTGATATATGAATCCTATAGGATTCTATAGGATTCATATCAATGCTGCTTCCTTTAATCTTTTTTTTTAAATGGAACTGCGAATTGGCATTTAGCATTGCAGACCAAGTACATCCGGCGTATAACGCACACCCATACTTTAAAGCTGCCATTTTTAATTTTGAGGTATATTCGCCGTATAAAGCGCACCTCCTTTTTTACGAAGAAACCTGAAATGTACGAATGCAATGCTGTTATGATTTGAAGCGATTTATTCGAAGAATTTTCCAAAGCTTTTGCAAAAATAGTATACTTTTAGAACTATAACCTTTTAAGTTCATTAAGAATGCCATTTTCTTTAAATAAACAGTATTTCGAAATATGTAGGTCTAATTTTTTTTTATGCTCATCTCTTTTTATTTTTATTTCTAATGCTCTCATTTTTATACCCAGCGTATAACGCGCACCCGTAAATTTTGATCTTACTTTTGGTGTTAAAAGTGCGCGTTATACGTTGGATTTTCCGGTACCCTGGAGCTAGTATCACTTTTTAGTGTGGCACCATGTAGGTGGATTGCCACATTGTAATTTTGACGCCAAGTTTCTTCCCCAGAGGGAGGCACCTCAGCTTTGACAATGCGAAATTGTTCTAGGACTTAATATTGCTGAGAGCACTTAAGCCAGACAGGCACTTATGGGAGCTTTAACATGCCGCACTATCATATGACATGGAAGCTGTTGATTTTTTCTTCATGAAAATCCATTGACTTGAGATGGGGTCGAATCCGTGAACTTGAGCCTGCAAGAGCAGTGCCAAATCAACTGCGCCTCACAGGCAGCGAATTTCAATAGTAGATAACAGAAAGATGGCCTTATGAATTCCTTAATGCATTAAATTAAAAGCTTTTGAAAAGAATTAAAAAAAGGGAAATAAGCCTTCATGGCAACAAAACAGTGAGGTCGCGGTAGCAGAATGACCATGTTCACCGTGACCGTCATTGATTTTTTCCGAGTCAGGGGTTCGAGAGTCCTAATTCCTCTATGGACCCGTCGTGAAGAGAGGCTGGTGCACTTTAAAAGTGTCGAGGTTCAAAGTCCTCACGTTGTCGAGGTTCAAAGTCCTCACGTTGTCGAGGTGTAAAAGTCTGAAGAAAGCCAAGTCAATCCCCGACCCCTCGGCACTTGCCCGGTGTTGTTCAAAATTACGCCAATAATTCTCGTTTTGCTTCAATGGATGACGTTGATAAAGAAACAGCTAAAACAAGCGACAATGCAAAAAAGGCATTGGCAATGAAAAATAATTCAATTGTATTGTTTATTGTTTCAGGAGTTTTATTTAGAGATTTTATGAAGTAGTAGATAATGAAATGTTAATCACAATTTATTGGAATAATAATAAACAAATGATTACTGCCAGTAAAACAATAGCTCACAAATTCAAGCTAAGGCTACACAGTAAAAAATTTTTTTTTTTGCATTTTTTTATGCCCCATATCATTGGGAAACTTGCCGCCAAATTTCAGTTGAAAATAGTGCTTAGGTTTTTGTTTCGGTTTCATTTTAAATTATTTATCCACTCTTAAATGGAATTTATTAAGAACATTTTTAAGCACAATCAACTTTTTCAGTCTGAAATAATTATTAATTTCAATATTCAGTACTAAAATAATTTCTGCTTGATTAGGTTATGAGTTTTTTGAGTTCTCTTAAGTTAATTAATATTGATTTCAAGGACAATTTTTGCTTTCAAAAATAGTTTATATAACTCAGAAGATTTATCATGAGTTTCTCTTGTTGAAAATGTTCCATGGAAACATGCTCTCAGGTTGCTATGAGAAACAATATTTCGAAGAGAGGGAATACTACTGAAAATGATGTATCTAAAAGTAAGCCCACAGCTATACTGCAATTAGACTTCCGGACACAAGTATTCTGAAAACAAGTATTGCAGATAAAACTGAATATTTCCATCGTGTACCAAACTACATTATAGTAAACGTAGTGCAGTTCTATATTATAGTATTTTAAATTGCGCAACAAAAATTCAAACTGCTCTAAGCAACCCCAATTTAAAACTGTAAAAAGAATTAAATCTTATGTACTAACCTGGCTATTTTTATCTTAAGTTCGAATTATTATTATATTGTACATAAGTGCTTTGTGTGTTTCAAAACTTTTGTGAAAATATTAGGTTTAAATTAAACTGGATAACCTGTCGTCGTAATAAATGCTATCAATATTATGCAAAAATATTTTTTGAATTAAAAAAGTATTTTCAGTTAAATTTAACTAAAGTAGTGTTATAATGTAGAACGTACATATATTGAAAAATAACATATTAAAAAGTTAGAGCTTTACGGACATTATAAGAGACTTTGTTTTGTGCCTTTACAAACTTTAAGGTATACGAATACGTTCGAAGCCCTTCTTTTAAAAAAAAAACATCACTTAGAAAAAATTTTTATTTTTAACTTCAGTTTGTATGTAAATAAGCTATTCTTATGTAATATTTGAAATAAATTATTTAAACTTCAGGAAATTGGTAAATTTATAAGCGATTTTGAAGAAATTTTAGGATCATTCAAAAGATTCTACATGAAAATCTATGGACCTAATTTGTATAAATTTAGTATCAAAATAATAATTATATATGCATATAAGTCCTATGGTAAAATCTTTTGATTACAAATGTATATAAAAATTCCAGAGTTAGTTAAACAGCCAATTGAAAAAATTTGCCATATTTTACAACACCGTTACACAAATACTAGACCATAATTTAAAAACTATTTTTGTTATAACCATTATTTTACTACCCACCTTAGAAAACATTATGAGAAAAAATGATACCAAGTTTCAAAGATATTTATTGGTAATTTTTTGAGTTATCATTTTTGAAATTTTCAAAATATACGAAAAAATTGATTTTGAGAAAAATGCATTTTTAGTAATACTATTTATCACATATTTTTTTATATTTACACACTTACTTAAAATTCACCAGTTTTATAGCTTATATCTTCTGCTTGCTCATTTTTAATCATTTTTTACTATTTAGGTAATGTATTTTTTTTCTCTTGCAACTTTTCCCACTGACAGAGAAAAAATGTCGTTTAAAGAGTTTTTCAAATTTCATCAAGATTCTGCAAAACTTTTCAATGTTAAGGTATCCCACTACTTGCGACAACTTTTTTATAAAAAAAAATAGAGATATGGAGATTTTTTTGTGGTTTTTAAAATTATGTAATACATTTTAAGGGGGAAAATTCTAAAGTTAAGAAGAGGAAAAGAAATTATTACTAAAATGGGAAAAAATTTACAAAATGTTACATAAACGGGGCCCACTATAAGTTTATAAATAAATTCTCAGTTTCTCAATTTTGATGTATTACTTTGCTATTCCTTTTTGAAATGACCTTCAGGATAAATGATATTTTAGTTTTACAAAAACTAGAGCACTTTATCTTAGTTATTATACGAAATTGCATAAAAAAAACTGTGATTATATTCGCATAAAGAACTGTAAATTTTGTAATAAAACAGTGATTGATCCATATGAAGGTTAAAACACTTCTAATATTATACAGAACATACAGAAAATTATTTTAAAAACTTTTTGAGCCATCGCTGTTTGAGCTTTTCGAAAAAACACATTTCGAGTAAAACGCATTTTAAAGTTTGACATCTTGTGTAAAGTAATGGCATCTGCTTTTATTGAGACACTTGTAGTTTTTGTTCTAGTGAATGGAAAATAAAAAACTTGGTACTTTTATAAAGCTACTCAAATGACCTATAAAATAAAATCATAAAAAATTTAACAATTTTTTTAAAAAATCATGATTTTAGGGTAGTTGGATACCTTAATACACCAGTAGTCACACGGAAATGTTCTGAGAATTCTTGAATTTTAATGTCATATTCATGGCTAACCCAAATATAGTGTCTTAAACAACACTAGCTTTTTTTTTCAAAACACACAGGATAACAGTGGCGTATCGTACACACCCGCATTGCGGGGATCCCAGAGTTCTAGGGGGCCCCAAAGCCCAACTACGCAGAGGGCCGAAATTTTCTCCGTTACGCCACTGCAGGACAACATAATAACGCGAAATCATATTACTCAAAAATCCTAAGTTAAAAACAATATTTTTGATTGTTTTCTGGAAGATATGTAGGTTTTAAAGAACTAATTAGCTTTTTGATTCACTTACAATTGGAATATTTAAATCGGTACTAATTTTTTCGTCGTCGGAAACTGAAACTTTACTCCGGTACTTATTTGCTTTGTACTAACATTTATGTAAATAACTTTTACTTTTGTTATTTTGAGTAATTATTTTAAAAAATAACACCAGCTAATAACTCACTGATATTCTATCAAATAAAGCAGATAACTTTAGTTTTGCAACTAAACAGAGTTTTTATGAAATAAAATTGAATGAAAAAAAAAAAAAAAACATGCTGCTACATTTACTTTTCAATACCCTAAAAAAGCTTAATTGTTTTTCTATTAAATTAAAAATTTGTTAAAGTTATATTTTTTAAAAAAACAAAATATGGTATTTAAATCGGGTTGGTCGAGTTTGAGGGCATTTAAACACTGACTTACGGATAATTTAATATCCACTTCCGGTTTTTCGTTCTTTACTACTTCCTTTAATATCTTGGCTTATAACCTAGAAACAAAGTAAGAACAATTTTATAAAGCTAAATAAATGCTTTATTCTATAAAATTTAAAACTAAAAATGGGATTTCTGCAAAAATTGACCATTTCAATGTATTTGTATACCTTAAATGCGTTTTTCTCAGACATTAAAATATGAAGCTGTATTGTTTTCAAATCCCTAAGGCTTTTTTATGTCCACGCTAGAGTCTTGAAATTTTTTGTGTATACTTTCAAACGTATGTTCTATAAAAGTTAGTATGGATTTAGGTCTGAGATTTCTAGTTATTCTTTTAAAAATTGCTGAAATTAATATTTTTAAAATTTTCGTGTTTTTCTAGGTTTAGCTATAAAAATATATATGAGGAATCCACAAGGAAACAGATTTTCAAACCATACTACTTTTCCTTCGCAATACTCTAAGAAACATAAATCCCTTAAAATGACTAAAAAATTGAGTATTTCACCAAAATTTGAAAAAACTGAAACAAATTTTAGTTTTTTAAAATTGCAAAATAATTCCTGGTCAAACTGACTATTTACTTACAGAATCAACTTAAGGTATCCGACTACGTTTGGAACAGTGATTTTCAAAAGCGTGTAAATGGATAGTATTTATGATATTTAGCGTCACTTAGATTAGACAATGTATATAAAATTGGGTTAAGAATAGTATTACAATAAAAAATTATTTAAGCACAATATTTTGACAAAAAATGAACATAGAATGACACATTTTCAAAATATTCTCCTTTTGTGAAAAATGCTTCCATTATAATAATATTTTGCCTGTATTCAGCTCAGACCTCTGTATAGAGACTCAACTAGAATTTTTTAAATGCATAACTTGGAAGTCGGTTTATCCATGTTTTACGAAAACAGAAGGGAGAAATTTTAAGAAAATACACCGAAATTATTTCAAATGGTTGTAACTCTGAAAATAATGTGAATTTTTCAAAAATCATAGTTGAGCCTCTGTACAGAGGTCTGAGCTATATACAGGCAAAATATTAATACAATAGAAGCATTTTTTACAAAAGGGAAACATTTGGAAAAAAGGTTTTTCTAAGTTAATTTTTTGCCAAAATATTGTATTTAAATATATTTTTTTTACATAATGTCCTTAAAACAATTTTATACATGTTTTCTAATCTAAGTGACACTAAATATCATGAAAATTATACATTTGTATGCTTTTTTAAAATCATGGTTCCGAACGTAGTCGGATACCTTAGTAATATATACTAAATATGAAACAAATTCTTTTAAATTTTACTGTCTTCAAAATATTTTTTTTGAAAAAAGGTACTGTGTGTAGCCTTAATGGAAGTTAAAAATTGTAACAACTTTTAGCATAGAATATTTCTTTTAAACTTGTGAAGAATCTATACGTGACCTCTAAACTAATCCTCTTGGGGAATCTTTGGGATAGAATTCGTGTTTAATTCACAGCCATCCCTCTCAAAAAGAAACCTTGATATTTAGATTAGTTCGACTCTATAAAGTCAGAGTTTTGTAATTGTAGTAGAAGGATTTATAAGAAGCTGTTATATTCCCTAAGAAGGTGAGATTGAGTAAAGTTTATTTTCGCAGCTTAAAATTAAGAGTGGAGTTTGCCACTGTATTAAATTAGTGGATTAGGGGTTTGTAATCAACGATAGATTAGATTGAGT
Organism: Trichonephila inaurata madagascariensis; assembly: GCA_019973955.1. Classification (NCBI taxonomy): domain Eukaryota; kingdom Metazoa; phylum Arthropoda; class Arachnida; order Araneae; family Nephilidae; genus Trichonephila; species Trichonephila inaurata. The sequence continues at coordinate 84,277 of BMAV01017955.1, read as the reverse complement.
TACTTACGGCTATTTGCTTAAGACTCATTGCTTTCTCCTTTGACATTCACTTAGAGATTAAAGTGTTGTTGTTGGAGTAAATAAATAACTAATAATATGGAAGTTTCTGGTTCTGCTTTTATTCCTCCTACACCCTTAAGTAGGCAAGACGATGAGGGAGCAACTTCAAGGGTAAGTCGCTCACAAACTGTTAGTAGAAGAATGGAATTTTTATTATAATTATTTAATATTTTTAAACATTTAATCGATTTTTTCATTGCAATGCAATACTGTAATAATTTGTTTCTCATTCTTTTCTTAAATCTGGCATGTTGTCGATGGGGTGGCCTTGTTCGCCTAAGATTGCAGGTTCAACCCCTGTCCTAATCAGTGGATTTTCATGATGCAAACAATCAACAGCGTCCATGTCGTATGATTATGTGGCATGTAAAAGATCCCTACAGTGCCTGTTTTGCTTGAGTACTCTCGGGAAAATTAAATTTCTGGGAAACTGGATTTCAAAATTACATTGTGGCAATTGGTATCAACCTATATCGTGTCGCACTAAAATGTGATACTAGAGCTCCTGGGGAATGTAATAGGTCTGCAATGGTGAACCTTCCAATCGGCAACCCCATTTGAAAGGGGGGGAAATTTAGTATGCACATAAACTTTCTGAAATATGGGAACATTTCCAACTGAAAGTACTATTAAAATTTCTACTTCGAAAATCATCTCATTTAGTATTTATTAAAATTCGAGTTTTTTGAATCATCAACTATATAATTTTTTTATGTCTTTTAAAGTATCCGAATACGTTCGGAGTTGTTGTTTTGCAAAACTGTATAAATGGATAATTTTTATGACATTTAGTGTCACTTAGATCAGAATACATGTATAAAATTACTTTAAGAATATTATTATACTAAAAAATTATTTAAATGCAATATTTTGGCAAAAAATGAACATACAATTACCTATTTTCATAACATTCTCTTTTTATGGAAAATGCTTCTATAATAACAATATTTTGCCAATGTATAGCTCAGATCTGTACAGAGTATGAACTATGATTTTTGAAATGTATAATTTAGGAGTGGATTTATCCATATTTTAACACAACAGAGTGGAGAAATTTTAAGAAAAAAACAAAGATAAATATTTCAATTGATAGTAACTCTGAAAATAATGCGAATTTTTCAAAATTCGTAGTTCAGGCCCTCTGGAGAAATTTTTGCTTTATTTAAAAAGAATATTATTAATATAGAAGCATTTTTCATCAAAGGAGAATGTTTTGAAAATAGATAATTCTAAGTTCACTTTTTTGCCAAAATATTGAATTTAAATAATTTTTATTCTAATTAATATTCTTAAAACAATTTTATAAATACTTTATAATCCAAATGACACTAAATATCGTGAAAATTATTCATTTATACTTTTTTTTTAGTCACGGTTCCGAACATAGTCGGATACCTTAACTCTCAATACTTTTAATTTTTCTACAATCAGTATTATTTCCAGATCGTGTTTTTTCCGTTTGTTGAGTTTTGTCAGAATCTTTATTATCCAAGTAGTTGATCTCTCTCTACTATTTTTCTTTGTAATATTTTTTCCTTTCTCTCCTTTTATATCTCAACTGGGTTTTTTCGTCTTGTATTCCCACGAATTGCTAGTCCTTCCAAAACATTGGTGCTGCCATCTGTTATTCAAAATCAATACTCTAAGTCAGCGATTCTAAAACGTTCATCGCCGATGTTCCCTTTATGCGTATCAGTCTGATATCGCAAGATTTTGAATTCGTGTGTGGCAATCCCTCATTCCCAGCGCATCGCTGATTGATTTGAGGGTTGATCAATTGTCCTAAGATTGCCTCGGCTACTTATAAAAACTTTTTCAGCGTTTCTCTTTTTCTTTTATAAGAAAAAGTAAACATCTAATTATATATACACTCATGGACAAAAAAAAATTAGCGCACCAAGAAGAAGTCGTCAAAATGAAACGAAATTTTACATACGTAATGACTACTTTGATATAAATAAATAAGTAGAAAATCAAAGAAAAACGATCATTTATTTCAGAGAAAAAGGCAAGAGAACGGATGAACCCTGTTGAACCCCCTCTAGCACGAATGCACGAAGCGAAACGATCACACATTGAGGCATACAAGTTCTGTATGATGTCTTGAGACATTTCGTTACATATTTGCTGTAACCTTGTCTCTGCTTCCTTCAAACTCATGCGATACCCAAAAACGCCGTCCCAAATGATCCCAGATATTCTCAATTGGAGACAAATCTGGGGATCGAACAGGCCAAGGAAGGATAGTAACAGTGCGGAGACAGTCTTATGACATCCTTGTCGTGTGAGGCCGAGCATTTTCTTGTTGAAAAATGGCTCCTAGGAGCCGTTGCATGAGTGGAAACACATGTGGTTTCAGGATGTCATGGACATACCGCTGGGCTGTCATGGTGCCACGGATAAATACTAGGGGTGACCATTTATTGTAGTCAATGGCACCCCATACCATCATACCAGCTGTGGGAGGGGTGTGTCGCTGTAAAGCAAAGGCAGGATTAAAGACGACCTGGTTCCATTCCGCTGCAGTCCAGTTTCGTCGTGTGCGGTACCACTCCAAACGGAGGACGTCGATGAGTGGGCGTCAAGAGCAGCACACGTAATGGGCACCGCTGTCCCAAATGTCTTTCAGCCAGGCACCTTCGTATGGTTCGAGAAGTCACAGTTGCTATCTGTGCCTAGATGGCAGCCAATAAAGCAGTTGGCTGTACGCGTGCATTTCTTACCATGTGGCGCTCTTCTCGACGACTGCTCTGTCGAGAGCGTCCTGAGCTTGGTCTTCTTGTAAATGACATCTCTTGAATCCACTAGTCCCAACACCTCCTCACAACGCAATCAAAGAGGCCTAATTGACGAGCTACTCGCCTAGCTCACTACCCAGCTTCCATCATGCCGATGATTCTCCTCCTTTCAAACTGCGACAGCTGCCCATATTGTCTTCGAAAACGACATAATGGCATGTCTACCTCATCAGCTCTTCCTTTGTAAATGATTCAGCATACTCAAACAAGCTTTGGTTACCTGTTTTATACTCCACGGAGAACGACGTTGAACGCCCTCTACCAGATGTAAATATTGCGCAATCACGCTGCATTTCTAATCACTTGCATATCTCCCCAATATGTATCTTCATGCCAAGTTTCGTTACGATCCCCGCAATTATTTCTTGGTGTGCTAATTTTTTTGTCCATGAGTGTATATATATACATAAATCAGTTCAGCATTATTCATCAACATTCAATTTTATATATATAGCTAATATCCTCAATTTCTAATACAATTAAAATAATGCTAATTTCAATACGATATAATTTCCTTCATTTTAGAATCTTTTGGGAAAATCTTTTTCTTTGAAGTAAAAAGAAACATTTTAAGCAAGTTTTATAATTAAAATGAACACTTAAAATATGCCCTAACGTATTCTGATGGAAGAATTCGTATAATTTTATGGCAGATTCAGTAATGTAATAATGAACTTAAAGTCAAGAATGAATAGAAAAAGAAATAATAATAAATAAAAATGATATATTGATAGAATAGTTGTAAATAGAAATTAAATTAATGCATACCATATACATAAATAAATGTGCCTATGAATATCTAAGAATGATTTTTTTTCCAACTAAAATTAAAAAGAAATGTCAAACCATGACAATAAAATAAATTTTAATTCTATTTACCAAAACTGCACAGAGTTTATTTTTAACACCCTTTTATAAGCTTCACTTGTATGTAGCGGAATCTTTTAACTCAATTTTTACCCACTTTAAAAAGTCAGATTAATTCGAAATTTAACTCCTTTGTCCAGGACCGATGAAAATCAATAATTTCATAATTTTGTTCCATCGTCCTGATCAGGACCACCAGGATTAACGATTTCCCATTTTCAGATTCCATCCCACCTCTGATGACTCATTTCAGATCCTATTTCCAGATTTGGTGACTAATTACAGATCTGACGACTAAAAGATTAGATTACAATTTAGTTAAACTGTAAAAGTTATTTTTTTCTTTTTTTAAACTATAATTTTTTTACTGTTTGCAATTGCAGAGCTAAATATATTTTCCCCCATCTTTTTTTATTCTCACTTAATTTTTTTTTCCAGTAAGAGAAAAATTTCTCCGTTAAATTTTATTGCTGTTTTTGCTAATAATATTTTTAACAAAGCAAAGTTTGTAACTGTAGAAAAAAATTTGCCTTATAGTATTAAATTAACACGTTAAAAAAAATATCTGATTTTTCATATTTTATATTCTTTACTTATTAAGAGTTCTTTTCTTTGTTTTTTAAAATTGAAATGTGGCCCATTTTAACCCAAATATAAATACCGGGTGTTTCTAAATGCATATCAGAGTTTTAACGCTTTATATTATTTATTACATATAACTTACAAGTATAATTCATACATTAAATGAAAAAGTAACTGAAACAGTTTTATCTACAAGCTTACAAATGTTCAATGTGAGCCCCATTCGTCACACGGCACACATCAAGTCGATTGGCAGGTTAATTCCAAACTTTGTTCAGTGTGTCTGATGTAATCCTTGAAACAGCTGCTTCTATAATGTGCTTAAGTCTGGAAAGTCAGCTGGTAGCAGAGGAATGTACACACAATCCTTAATGAGCTTTCACAGATAAAAATCACATGATATCAGAATGGGTGAATGTGGAGGCCATGCGAAACAAGCTTTATCATGATGCCTTTTGTGGCCAATCCATTGCTTGGATAAAGTAATGTTCAACTAATCGCGTACTGAGAGATGCCAGTGAGGTGGAGCACTATCTTGCTGCCAAATGAAGTTATCTGGTTCACTTTCTTCTAATTGAAGAAATAGCCATAGTTGTAGAGCATCAAGATAGGCACACACACACAGAACCAGTTACAGATAGTTCTCAGAAAACGAAAGGTCCATACACTTTCCTCCGAGATATGGCACAAAAAACATTCACACACACACAATTTAGGTGAATCTCTTTGCAATTCCAGCACCTTGTGAGGATTTTCTAAGCTCCAGATTTAGAGCTTGTAGCAACTGCAGACGATAAGATCGTAGCTCTGAGCATTTGCGTAAAACTTTTCAAGCAGTCGTCACTAGCATTGCTAATTCACGACTTGCACACTGAACAGATTTGTTTGGACTACGCAAGAAAGAGTCTCTCTCTCACTTGAGCAACACTCTCTTCGCTAAGCCTTGTTCATGCCGTACTTTTTCCTTTACAAAGACGGACACAGTTGTTTTAAACTGATGATACTATCTACAAATGTTATTATTGTTTGGAGGTCGACAAAGGAGCTTAATACAAAATGCTCGTTGCGAACTGACAAACACAAAACGCTTTCTGTTCACTAGTCACCGTTTTTCTATTACCCCTGATCGGCAGGGGAGGGGCCGTTTTGCCCCCACCCCACACATGCCAGCAAACAAAACTGTTTTAGTTGCTCTTTCTCTCGACGTATGAGTCATACTTATAGTTATATGAAAAAATACTATATTGGGTTAAGACTCCGATTTTTTAAAAACCCGGTATTTAAAATTTTTAAAGAAAAAATCCACTCCCCGCAATAACGAATTGCCCCATCAGAACATGAATAAGGCTGAAAAAAGAATTAATGTTAGGGAACGAGAAGTTTGCTTTTTCGGGCGTTAAAAAAACCCACGTATTTTGGTACTGGGAAAAAAGTAAAACGCCGGGCTCCCCTAAAAAAATTTTAAAAAGGGAAAAAAAAATTTGACTATTAGAATGATAAAGGTGAGCACTTAACTAGAAAAGTTCAACGTAGAATGGGAACATCATCCAGGTACTCAAAATATGGTAGCAGATTTGTTGTCAAGAAACCTTGTTGAAAGCAAGGCTGATTCAAAAATATCTTGTGCAATTATTGAGTTTTTAGTGTTATCGTCAAGGGAACAATTAATTCAGGAACAGCGACAGGACCCTGAATTAGGTCATATTTATAAATATTTAGAAAACCCCGATGACAGCTCAGCAAGTGTAACAATCTGCGAGAAATGATCTCACGATTTTAAATTAATTGACGGATTACTCTTCTACGCGAAATACAGTACCACTCTTGGAGAACTAAGAGTTTATCACTTTGGAGTGAGATAATGCGCGAGTTCCATAACAAGCCAATGTCTGGACATTTAGGCAAAAAGAAAATGTATTTAAAAATAAAAGATTTATGTTATTTTCCCTTTATGAGGATATATATATATATATATATTGTGTGTGTGTGTGTGTTGCAACGAGTGACTTATGCCAGATAAAATCGCGCGTTACCAGCTGGTCGATTAATACCAATTGTAACAAATTATCCAAACGAAATAGTGTCATTAGATTTATTAGGCCCATACCCAGCTTCTAGACCCAAACGATGTAACTTTATTTTAGTGATAACTGATAATTTCTCTAAGTGGGCTGAAATGATACCACGAGAGAAAAGCCTCCACCAAAGCGATTTCAAATGCCCTGTTCGAAAATTATATTTCATATTATGGATCTCTTATAAAAATGATTAGTGATAACGATCCCCAATTTATATCTAAAGTTTTTGAGCACATAAATCATAGGTTGAACAAATGATTTCTAGTTTTGTAGAAGACAATCATGAAAATTGGGACCAATTTCTCAAGGAATTTGTTTTTGCAATTAGGAACGGCTGTTCATGAGACTACAGGAAAAACGCCAGCAGAATTATTTTCAGGCAGGAAACTAATTGCCCCGTTTCAGAAGTTGGTGATGGTTACGGATGGTGCAGAATTTATGAGTGGTAATATCGGGAAATTGTTTGAGGCTAGGCGGAATACTCAAATTCAGCTGGAAAAATGGACAAAGTATTATAATAAAAGAAGACGTGAGGTTAACGTTAACGTTAATGATCTGGTATTTCAAATGCATAAATAAAAAAGTGTGGGAAAACAAACCAAAATTGGGAGGTTCAATGAAGTTAAAAAAGGGAGAATAATAATGTTGTGATTTGGAAATTGGGGCAGCTAACAACGGTTAACGTAGATCAGGTACGGATTTATCACCAAAGCGAAAGAGATGAGGGTGTTGTGGAGTCCGAAGGATCAAATAACAATACATGTAAGGCAACACAGTCAGAAGGATCTGGTAATAGTAGACCTAGGGTAGCACAGTCAGAAGGTTTAGATAACAATAGGTCTAGGGCAATACAGTTAGAAACTGAGGGCAATATAGGTTTAGCCAGGGAAAGGAATAATATGGTGGAACAATGGCGGGATAAACGAAAGCGGAACGATGGTTCGAATGAATCATTCCCGAAAATATGTCAGCCCCGGAAGGAAAAAAGGCCACCGGAAAGAACTGGAAGGAAAGATGCCCTTCCTCATCGTGGTCGGACCAACATCACATCAAGAGAAGGCCACCTGTAAACCACAAGTTCAACAAGAGGAGAGTACCCTCCTCTATTCCCTGACCTTCAACGAGAAAGATGACCAGAGAACCCGTCCTGCCCCCAAACACCCAAAGAAAGCAGGCCAGCCCAGACAAAAACCCAGCCAAGGTTTAAGCCCTTATGATCTAAGAAGCAGACGACAGTTCAATAGAAGACAAGAACAGTCCAGAAAGACCAACTCCTGTTCTTCACGAGGAGCCTTAGCAGCCAAAGAAAATCTAGTCCAGTCCAGACAAGTCCAGCCAGAGAGACCAAGTCCTTATAACCTTCGAAACCACCAAAAGTTCAGTGGAAGGCAGGAGAAATCCAGAATCTACAAACTCCAGCCTACAAATGACGTAGCAGGAGAACAGCCCACCAAGAGGTCCACTCTTGTGATACCCCGCTGTGGTTGGTTATTATCTCGTCCCCATCCACGCGACCTATGTTTTAGGGATTGAAGGATTGACCACTAAACTCTGCCATAATAAAATTAGTTTCTTATGATCTTAATTTATATACAATAAAACAACACTAGACTAGGAGGCTTATGATCAGGAGTGATGCGACGTAAACTGTAATTCTGACAAATAGCGCAATTAACCACTGAAATATATTTATATATTTCCTAACTTTAAAACTATGCGTAGCAAAGTTAATAAAAAGTCTTTTCCGCTATTTCTTTGGCGAACACTAAGTCCTTAAATCCCCAGAAAATCGAATTAAAAAACGATTTTTCAATTTTGATTGAAAAAAAAAATACCACTCTTTTTTTTTCTAATGCAATTTTAAAATTTTTTGCTCTAGCTGAATTAGAATATTTTTAATATTTTTTTTAAAAATTGTTTAATTTGTAAACCCTAAAAAAGCTGACTGCCACGCCCCTTCAAATCATAACAAAAGCACATGCTACTTTTTGCCTTACAAAACGTTTAAAATTGATCAAAAAAAATTATTTTGATCAGCAGCTCTTCAGGAAAGAAGGAAGGAATATTGTAGCTGTTTTTTTCTTTTGGTAGCTTACATGCTGTTTTTGACTGGTTAAATATAACGAATTTTGCTATTGTGCAGAACCGTTTTCTTTATCAAAAAGATTTTATAAATATGCCTCAGTTTAATAATAAAAACACTTAAAAACTAAAAGTTTGGAAAAATAGGTTCGAAAACCCAAACTTTCGAGGAATTAAATGCTGTATAACAGTCAGACAATTGCAACATAAATAGTTCAATTTTGAAAGTAAAGTTAGGTAAGTTTGATAAAAGAGTATGTTTCTTTTTAAATTCATTTGAATGTTTTTGTGAAAATGACTGACATTGTAATGTTTTCTTTGTGCTTTGAAACAACATACATTAATTACATAAATAAAATGTAAAAAAACAAGGTATTCATTATTAAATTTTGGTTGCTAAATCCAGGGTTTACACAAAAATTTTTAATATGTTGTGATTTTGTGGTGTTATTAAAAACATTTCTTAATACCAAGTTACTTAAGCAGGTAGTTAATCAAAAAAGATACAAAATTATATGAAGTGGAAACTAGGATTTTATGAGAGTAAGTTATGAGGTATATTAAAAAGAAGCAGAAGTTGCGAAAATATTTTGTGCGGTTATGAATTTGTCACTCCACCAAAGTGGTTTTGAGAGTCCATGTATACCAAATAACGCAACATAGAAAGTAGCCAAAGCGTCTATGACGTTAGCTGCTGCCGAAACAATATGCAGTAATAAATAATAATGGAGGTCCAAATGTACCGGTGGCTAATGGTGGTACCTGGCAAAAAAAAGGGCCATACTTCGTAAATGGTATTGTTACGGCAGTTAGTGGGGACACTGTGAAAAATTGTTGATGCTAAAATATTATCGAAGAAATGCTCTGTAATTTTAACGACAATGTACATTGCAATTAGTGTTCAGAAAATGACGTTGAAATAATACGGAATGGAAGTTGAAGGCACTTTGTATCTTCCATCGCTCAAAGGCATTGCAATAATTACGATATACACAATACTTGAACTATATGGGAATCCCCTAAAGCATGCAAAAGCAGTTTTAGAATCTAAACTTTAAAGAGATGTCAACATTTAAAAATTAGAATGTGTTAGTCATGCAAGCGAGAAAAGGTTGGGGACACAACTCAGGGTATTAAAATTGGGAAAAGGCAAAGAACTCGAGGACAAAAATTCCCATGGCGTAATAGATTGACACAGATGCAGAAATAAATAAATTGCAAAGATACATTTTGGCTATTCAAAAACAACCAGTTAACTTGTCAGCCATAAGGCAAGCTATTAAGGCTATATTTTTGATGTAAAATCTCCTGATTTGAATCTACGACACACGGTTTACGCCCCCATGGGAGGTGACTTGTGGTGTGGATATAATATGTCCATTCTGAAAGATTACACACATATAAGCATAAACACAACTTACCTATTGCGTAATTAGAATTAGTATAAAAAAGTATTTAGGAGGTCTCTCTAGTCTTGAACTTTTATCTAGATGCTTGTTTGATAAAACTCAAAATTTTAGTGAAAGCGTAAATAGTATTTGGTGTGTAATTCCAAAAACTGTATATGTGAACTTTAAAAACTGGAGTACATGAGGCAATGTCTTTATAGAATCAAGGTTTTAGTACCAAACTAAAGTTTCAGATGTGTTAAACATTCAACTCCTGGATTTTACAAATGTCGAGCGTTGCTAGATGTAGATCATGCGTGCATTAAGAAAGCAGAATATGCAGTTTTACAATGAACCAAAGAAGCTAGAATTAAAAACAAACAATTAAAATGTAGACAAGAAGATAATCTTGCAGATGACAATCTTCAAAGCAATTCAGTTATAGTTCTGGTATGCATTAGTTAATAGTAAAAGTTTTTACTTAAATCTCTATTTCTCAAAACTGTAAATTTCAACAATAAAAAGGAACATTTTGAAAAAACTACCTTATTTTATAGCCTTGAAACTTTGTACATGTGTTAACACTGTACAAATAAATATTTTAATGAGAGATTTTGTCAAAAAGTTTTATTAAAAAAAATATTTATGGATTAAAATGTACAAGAATTTTCACCGTTTTAAAAATTTTGACGTGTTACTCCACATATGAATTTTTTTAAAAACTAATCGTACTTTTGAAAATGCTCCCATTAAATTAATAAAAACAATACAATGAATATAACACAAAAAATTATGACTGTACAGCCTGCCAATTTTAAAAATGTTCCTAAAATTGGTCATTTTTAACATTACGGAGATAGGGAAAATGCTGCGTGAAGTGACCCCCTTAAATCATTAATTTATTCTTCAGTCCGACTTTCACCGGCTAAGGGAATACTCTTCTGGTCTTTGACCCACTTACTTAGATTCACTGGCACTATTAGACCGACTCACAGAACTCGTAGAATATACGAAGACTCTTCTCCTAGAACTTTACCTCCCTTCACTTATAGCTTTACTTAACGCTCCTCGCAAATACTGACATTCCAATATATACAATACCTAATCTGCATAACCACGCTCTCTTCTTGGGTTGGTTGGAAAAAATTGCCATTCTGGCCCCAAAGAAATCCCAAGAGGATTAATAGAAGTAATACCGATAAAGCCCCGTCACACTCTGAGTTGAGAGATCAAGGTGTACATGATCTACTGGAAAGTCGCCTAAGACGGAAAACCGACAGCCTGTAGGTCCTATGTGAGGACACATTAGAAAAAATTTTAAGAATCATAGCCAGGTTGTATTATTCCTTTTATTTTGTTACCGACAGGCTCTCAGGAGATTTTTGCAAGATACAAGTCGCATTTTCTTAAAATATTTTAAACATACAAAAGTTGCCACAGAGTTGTGTGCATTTTGCCTACTATTTTTTACAAATTTTATTTTGTAAATTTATTCCAAAAAGTGGAAAACATTTGTTTATTTACGTTTGTTTGTTACATGTTAAGACTTGGCTATAATGTGAGAATTTTAAATATTATTTGTTTATAATATTGTATGTTTGAAAATTGTGTATATTTATATATTTATTCATGTATTGATGTATGTTGGTATTAACATCTGTTTGGGGGAAGCGGCGTAAATAGGAAATACTAATTCTAACATTAACAGCGCAGCGCGATTGGAAGGGGAGTTTTGTAAAAAAAAACAGATGTGTTCATTATATATATATATATATAACTAAAATGATTGGTACTAGACATATAAGTTCGAAAGTTGAATGTTGTCAGTGCATATATATATAAAGTTATGATACTTTTTCCCTTGAGAAGATGTTGATTTATTTTTCATTTCAGGATGGCTGACCCTGAAATCTGATATCGCGAAAAATTTATGAAGAAATAATGTTAAAAATTTAAGTGAATTCTAGTATTTAAGTAATGGGCATGATCAGGTTTTTTCCTTCTAGATTTTCCCTTGGCTCTTGCCCAAATGGGATGCATAGTAGGGATTTTCTGTACAAGAGAATGTCTTGCAGTAAATTAAATATTAACTTTTTCTAGTTATTTTTTGCGTATTCTCATGTATCTAAATTCTAGGCATGACGTGCAGTTAAATTTAAATTCTTGTCGACGATTTTTGATTAAGAATTAAAGTTATTTTTAAAGGTAATTTCTTTAGGGTGGTTAAGACCCTCAAATAAATCACGTTTTCTTCACGGAGGAGATTGTGACGGATCTATGCGGGATCCTTCCACTAATTCTTTTGGGAAATATTTGGGCTACCAATTCACGTAATTCACAACCAACCCTTAGGAAGAAGAAAATCGGGATATGCAATATAAGTTACTGTACACAGTCAAAGTTTTCTAGCTATAATAGAGAGTAGGAGAGGAGATAAACCAGAATCAGGTGAGATTGGTACTGGCAGGTATCATTATTGAGAATAAATACTTATTAGGAGAAAGATTTAAAGTGACGATTGATCACTGAGATTAAATTAATATTATATTAAATCGGATAACATATTAGGCCCTATATAAAGTAAGGATAGAGTTTGGTAGTCTCCTAATTTTTCGTGTATTTTCGTCGTTGTTCTACTTTCGCGGTTAGCTCCGAGACATTCTCTTACTGTTATTAATTGAATTTGAGTCGTTATATTGTGTGCTCAGTAAATAGATTGACTGGATCATGGCGAGTGTTTCTAGGTGCCCAAGAGAGAGATGATACTCTCACAAGAGTGATTGATAAGGAAGTATACACTTTCCAGATGCTGTAGAACAGTAACAATCGAAAGCAAGCACCACCTCAGTGTACCGTAAGGTAGATGTACTCCTAAAGTTTGTGTCTTACCCTTGACGGCTGCGATATTGTCAAGGTCAGTCAAAATAGCGGTGTTTGGAGTGGAAAAGGCTTTTTGTGTTCCTGAATTGAGGAGCCCCTCTTTTGGACATGTTAAATCTTTGGTTAAGGCCACAGCTTCAGGACAACTTCATTCTCCAATTCAGTGGGACATCACCACACCAGTGATTACCTCGATGAACATGGTACCTTCGCCGATGGTTTGGACGAGTCGCGGACTACAACATGCCACTTACCCAATGGCCACCCGTAAGTCCTGACTCAACACTCTGTGATTACTTCCAGGGGGCTACGAAAAGGACTAGGTCCCTCCCCTTCCCATTGATCAAGCGGAGATGAAACAGCGTATCACAACCGCTATCGATTGATTGGATACCTTAACACGCGGAAATGAATCAATAACTCGATGTGTGAGAGCGGGTTCACACATAGGGCATCTGTGACTGTCGCAAAAAAAAAAACCTTTAAGGTATGACTACCTTTGGAGCACTTTTTTTTTAAATATATAAATTTTCAACGAAATAAACCCTTTTTTTAATTTGAAATGGGGCATAAAACTAGGAATTCAAATACAATTTCCCTCAAATTAAACATAATTTTGGATATATTGGGAATTTTGAGTGAAATTTTAGTGAAAAATTGCAGTTACGGTAAATCTTGTATCGAAAATTCTAATTCATATATTCAAAAAATATTTATACATTACATAAATAGTATCATTATTTGTGCCTAGAACTATAAGATTTTTATAATACTTTTGAATGTTTTTGAAATATGTCACTTTTTATGCAAGAACTTAATTTTTTTCAAAAACTAATGCTTTCTCACAAAACAATAAATACATAAATATATACACAAAGATTAGATTGTAGTCTATAATATAGATAAAACTAAATAAAATATTTTTTCTGAAAATTTCAATTCAATATCATAAAAAGAAATCCTGTAGTAAACTTTACCGCGTTGCAAAAAATTGGATAAAACATAGTTTCTCAGAAAAATCATTTAAAGATTTCAATACAATATGAAAAATGTTCCTCTAATTTTGTACATTTTTTAAGCTCACAATATTTATAGCTCAAGCTCTCTTTAGCTTCATGTTTAACTAACTCAGGTTTTTTTATTTCCTCTGGAGAGTTTTTTAGACTATAACAATTCTTATTTTTAGTGAAATATTGATGAAAAATTACAGTTACGATCGTTTACACAAAATTTTAATAAATGTATTCATTTAATATTTATACAGTACAAAAATAACTTCTTTATATGTATCAGAAATTAAAAGATTTGCAATACTTTTGAAAATTTTTTTAAATATGCCAACTTTTTTATGCAAAAATTCCATTTTTAAGGAAATTAATGGTTTTTTTTTTTCATAAAAAAGCAAGAAAGGGCATAAATATATACACAGAGATTAGGTTTTGATTCATAACACAGGTATAACTAAATAAAACATGTTCTGAAAATTTCAATTCAATATCTTAAAATATTTTGTGTAGGGATCTGCTTCCGGTTTTGTAAACTCCATTCCGGTTTACTAATTATGCCTTAACTTTGCTTCTAAATATCGCAGAAACAAGAATAGAGTGTTTTATGAATCGTAAATGTATGGGATATAAAATAGAAACATAAAAGAAATTTCAAAAAATATCATCAAAACGGCGAATTTGGGGTAGTCGCATACCTTAAATAATTTCATACAATTTTGCTACACGCACCATATAATATCATAAATTGTGTTCTTGATTTACAAAGCATTTAAACTGTGTACTTCTTTATGAATAATCCTATATAACTCTCACTCACTTTGGGTCATTCTCAGTGACCAGAGAAGTCACAGTAAACGAATGGTCATGCTCGTAGCCAGGACTGTTGTCATGGTTCCTAGTAGAATTGTGTTATAACATCTTTATAGATATTTTCACGTACATTTTAAATTCATTACATTTTATACGGTTTATTTTCAGAATTACTTACCAAGTAAAAAAAATAATAATGAATCAGACATCTTGCAAAAAATAGCGTGATATTTTATTAAATTTCTCAAAATTATATACTGATCAAGTGTTTTTTAGAATTTCATATAATTTCGTATGGATGTAACTCAGCTGTCTCTGAGGGTAACAGTCTTTGTGGGTCATCTGAACTCTTTCTGCGAGTAACAGTTTGAAAATTGTGGTAGGTCTGAAAAAAAAAATACGTACATTAAAAAAAAAAATAAAGCATGCCAACCATTTTGAATTTTTGAGTTTAATGTTAATCCAGTGGAAAAACCTTCCACCTCCCATTTCGACTAGTAGAAGAGTAAATAAACAATAAAAGCCCATTTTTATGGATTTCTGCAAATATTGGAGGAATTGTAGAATCGGCCACTGGTTAGCGCGATTTTGAAGGAGCGCGAAATTCGGGATGGCGGAAAAGTAAAATAATAGCAAAAAAACGTTTAAAGCTGAAAATTCTCACAAAATTAAAGTACTTTTGGAAACTGAAAATCGTCAGTAAAAAAATTAAGTACAAATTTATTTTACTTAATTAAAAATGAAAAATTAAGATGTCCTGTTTTCAAAACCGTAGTTTACTGCTATTCTTTTTTCTTAATTGCATGCTTTTCCTATTATTCGAACATGCATACGACGATTCAATTAAACCGTCTTCATGCAGCACAACTTTCCTTTCTAACGCAGGCAACATAGTAAACAACCTTTCAGAATACTCAGCATATTTCAACAATAATGATATCATTGGTGGCCATTGCAAATATCTATAAAAATTTATATAAAGAAAACGAAATTCACCTTGAAAAAATGTTTCTACACCGGAAGAATAAAACGAGCTGTAAAACAGTCGACTAAAATGTAAGCTCAAAAATGCGAACTAACGACACACGAGAACTGAACTGGTGGAAATGTTTAAATTTGTGAAGAAATCGAATTGAAATCTTCTGCATAAATATTAACTAATGAAAAAATTTATATTTTGTGTTCCAGAATAATAATAATAAAATGATATACATAACCATAAGTAATAAATATCAAATTTAAAAAAATAAAAAGTAACAAAAAATAAACAAATAAATTAAAACTATAGATCCAAATTCTACAAAAGTATTCAAATAAAAAAAAACGTACTGGGCATGCGCCGATACGATTTCTCCTTCACAGCTAAGAAATCGGCTAGGTTACCACACTTGGTGCACTTATCAATCTCGTGAAATGGGTAAAAAATAAATCGAGCCAACCTGTGGCCGATTTTGCAATTTATCCCAAATATTTTTATGTATATTTTAATACTTCATTTGCTGATTTTCCGATGTTTGAGAAAACAGAATACGCTGACGAGTACAGGAAGTGCGGAGGCGGAAAATACTATGAGAAACATAATAAGTAATTTTAAATAAATAATAATCAATAAAAGCATAACTAATTTTTATTATTTAAATTTTTATTATTTTTATACTTTCGGTTGGGGTGGTTTAAGGGGGAACAAAAGGCTTTTCCCGGGGTTCGAGAGGCCACTTTGAAACTCATCGTGGTAAGAGCGCACACATTTTTTCCCCATCTTAGAACAGATTCGATTATCGAATGACAAGGATAAACACTTTTTTGCCAATCAAATTTAATTACTTATATTAAATTGTTAAGATACTATAGAGCTAAATGTAATAAAAATAAAAGTTTTCAGAGAAATATTTAAAAATTAACTGTAAATAACAGTATATTGAATGGTATGAACAAATTTCAAGAATTTTTGGGGAAAAACTGAAATTAGAGTCAAAAAATATTAGAACAGGAAATTACCATAAAAAATTTTAATTTAAATTTTTTTAAAAATTTGTAAATAAAAAAATACACAAGTAAATAAATACTAATCAACCTTTATTAAAAGGTTAATTTCTTATGGCACTTTTAAAGGGAAAATTTTTGTTACGCCAAAATAAAGAGATGAAATTTTAATACATTTTTTTTTAATTTTAAAATAAATTAAAAAAACCTCTGGGAAGTTTAAATAATAAAATGAAACAACTCAACTTGTATTAAAAAGGGATTTTGTAAAAAAAAGATTTATGGTTTTATGAAAAATGGCAAAATGAAAAAAAAAAAAAAAAAGAAGATTTAGAATGCCGGGGTTTTTGCGTGGTTGTGAATTATTTAAACAAATCGGGTTTTATTAAAAATTTGGGATAAAAAAAAAGCCATTATTTTTCCTATCAGGAAAAAACAATTAAGAATTAAAAAGATCATTTTTTTTTCCCCCGGGATACGGTATAAATTTTTTACAAAATAAAGATATTTTTTTTTTTTTTGATTTTTTCTAAAATGAGTAAAAAATCGATACTTTTTTATGAAAAATGATTTTTTAACAGTCCCGCCCAATTTTTTCACGTTAAGGGAATTTTTATATTAAACCCCCAAAAAGTTCATGCTTTTCTTTTTGGGACTCATTAGACCCTCATTTAAAAAAAAAAATGAAAAAATTTGTTGTTTTTTTTCCTCACGTTTTTTAAAAAAAATCCCCAAAAATTTTTAAGTAATTATTAAGTAACTTCATTATTTAAAAAAAGTAATTTTCACGAAATTTTTTTTTCTATGTTTTAAAAATAATATTTTCATAATATGTAAAAAAATTAAAAATATTTTTAAATATTAGGGTTTTTTTAAAATTTTTTTGGGCGTTTTTCGTCTATTGGCCTTTTCCCGAATTTTTCCCAAACAAATTATTCTTAGATTTTTTTTAAAAATTATCATTGTTTTCAATCTATGTGGGAAATTGTTTTTCATTAACTTAAAAATTAAGCCTTCAAAAAAAAAAACTTTAATAAAAGTGCCTTTTTACAAAACCCCAAGGGGTTTGAAGAAACCAGTTTCGCCCTTGGTAATCAAACATCTACTTCATCAAGATCACATTTTAAAGGGGTTACACAAGAAAATTTGGAGAAAAAAGAAAATCACCGTTTTTTTGGGGGAAAAAAAATGAGGCAAAATGAAAATTTTTTTTTTTCCCAAAAATTTGACTTTCTATTTTTTAGCAACATTCCCAACTAAATTTACTTTTTTTACTATTACAAATTTACTACTATTAAAAAAAAAAGAGCAAATTTAATCCCCGAAAAAGATTTTATCAATTAGTGAGAATGTCAAACGAAAACACAAACCAAAAAAAAAGGACTTCTATTTCATGTTTTTTGGGAATCTTTTATCATCTTATCGAACCCTTATTTTAAATATTTTTCTACCGGCCCCTGCCGAATGCGTTAGAACGTTCCGTCATTAAACTTTTGGGAATTTAAATCGCAATATGAAAAATGATGGATAATTGTCAGTATATTAACGGGTTTCCCAAATGGAAAACAGCAGTAGCTTTTCAAGGGAAAGACTGTTCATAGAGCTTTAAAAAAAAAAATTTTTTTATCAAAATTTCTCGTTACATTTTTAAAAATGCTCAACAATGCAGAACTCTTTTCAAAATATAAAAGTTTTAACCAGATGGGGGATAAGTATGATCAGTGCCCCAATTATTATTGAAGGTTGGGTTCCAGATTAAAAAAAAATAACTGGAAAATTTTTAGTCAAATTTTGGGGGATTAGATATTATTTTAAAGGAGATTTAAGTCAATTACCACCAGTTCGTTCTACGTCCATCTATAAGCAAAACCCAAACAGATCACGTTGGGTCGATTTTATGGCAAAATCTTTAAAAATTTTTTGGGAAATTAAAAAGAACCAAAACAACAATTTTCTTTTTAAAAAAAAATTGGAAACGGCGAGCAACCTTTATGGGAAAAAGAAATAACCCGATTGAGGGCCGTTTTTTTATTGTGAAAAAAGCCTAATTAAGGTGTCCCCAAGATATACCCCTTATTTCCCAAAACCAAAAATTCCGGGCCCTGAGTTAAAAATAATAAAACATTTTTTATATTTGGAAGGGGAAAAATTCAACTGCAAAAGATGTATATATTGGGGTGTACTTCAAAAAAAAACAAGAAAATTTTGTACGTCAAAAAATTTCATAAGATGTCAAAATTAAAAAAAGTGGTTTTTTCCCTTTTTGAAATAGTTTTTATGGAATAATATTTATTACATGGGTTTCCACAAAAAATTGGGTGTGACAAGGGGTTTGGGAAATCGTGTAGTTTGGGAAAACTAGTTTTATATAGAAACAAATAATGAAAGATTAGTTGGGAATACGGCTCGAGTTTCCATTTTCCCCCAAAAAGGGGAAAATTAAGACGCAAAAAACAATTTCGCCTTACCTCAAAAAATAACAGAATAATATTGACGGGAAAATCAAATACACGATTGACCAAATTTTTTTCTAGATTTTTGGTTTATATTGATTTAAAAACCACATTTCTTTTTTTAGTTTGGCCAAAGCCCCCTTTAATAAAAAGTATGAACTGGAAAAAACCTTTTAAATAATGTAAATAGACTAATAATAATGAAACTTTTCTATAAATGTATACAATAATTTTTTTTTGTATTATGTATTGAAAAAAAAAATTTTGTTTATACTTATACCTTACCATCCCAAATTTTTTTTTTAAATACAGTTTGAAATTAATAAAATAAAATAAATTTTAAAAATTTATATAAGAATTTTAAAAAAAAAACTTAATTATACAATTCAAGCTTATAAGCCGAAGAAGAATTTAACTGCGTGTTTTTTAACCGATACACGCACACATTTTTTTAAAAATATTTATTTGACACTAAAAAAACAAAAAAACCTGAAATTTGTTCATACCCTTCATTATACTGTTACTTAATATTAATTTTTAAATATTTATCTGAAAGTTTTTATTTTTTATTACATTTCAATTTGTTTAAAATGTATTCGCACTATAATATCTTAACAATTTAATATAAAATTAAATTTGATTGCCAAAAGTGCATTTACCCTTTGAAATTGATATTCGAATCGTTTTTAAGGGGGGGAATGCTTTCACCAACCAGATGAGTTTAAAGTGTCCGCTCAGACCACGAAATGTTTGTGTCCGCTCTAATGACATCCGCTGTAGAAAAGCACCCCCTCACAATAAAAAAGTTTTAAAATATTGTTAAAATTTTTTCGACATCTTATTTGGGGAATTCGGATTTTCAGTTTAAAAAGTATGGAAATGAAAAGAATATCGAGCTTTTAAAGGGTTGGGATACGAAATGGCAGCTCTTTTTTACGACTTAATAAAAAGGGAAAAGATCAAAACACCCAGCTCAAATTTCGCATGCAATGTATTTTATAAAAATTTTTAATTATTGCCCGAGAAACATTTTGGCCGTTCATATTATTCTTTTAAATTGAAAACTAAATCATAGGTAATCGAAAGTCTTTTAAACATAGTGTAGTAGAGATAAGTAAAATTCTTTGAAAATTATTTTATTGTTTGGTGCCAAATTGAAAATTAAAAGAGAAATTGTTATTTTAAATTTTCAACTCCCGGTCTAACACCCCACGAATATTTTAACGAGGTCAAATCTAACCATATGACCCCTTTTTTCGATAGTGTAATCCGTTTTTGACATGGAGGGTCATCTGGGTATCTATAAAGTCATTGCCATCTTGAAAGCGCTCAAACCACTCAAAAATACGTGCAAGCGATACAGCCTCATTGCCTTGCATTTTTTTGCAATTTTTCCTCGTTTCATGTGAAATTTCACAAGAATTCGTTGCCCTATTGTTAGGCTTATCCTTTTTCCGGCGAAAAAACCCCCCTGTATTGAACTGATTTGACACACGGGTTTTTTTTTACAGAAATAAGCACATTGCTTTCGGAAAACTTCCCGCCAATAGCGTTTCTCGGGGGGTTTGGGGGATGCTATTTTGCCAGCGTCCGTCTCGTTATTGAATAGCCACACCTTGTATTTAGAAACATGGATAAAACGATTCTAGATAGTTAAATTCAGGTAAACACAATAAGATTTTTACTAACCTTTGATTTGGATATTTATACTAGAAAAAACAAGAAATAATTAAATGTATAATTTACTTCACTGAAAAATAATTTAAATACATCAGCAAAATAATTTCGATCTTCAAATTATATTTTAATAAGGCGAAATACAGTTGGACCCCTATTTAAAGAATTCATCAGGATCGAACATTTTGTTCGTTAATTCGGGGTCCAAGCAAAATATTAATTTTTCACATTTCCCTTTTTAAAACATAATAGTACACAAAAAATTTTGGTTAGAAATGAAATTTTTTACGAGCAGCTAAAAAGTAGGGGGAATTTTACCACCAGTTACAAATCGGAAATTTGTCCCGATAGAGGCGAAACCTGGGGGGTTCCAGGAAAAAAAAAAGGGGGGCCTTTTACACCCAAAAAAAGTTTTCAAGCCCCCAAAAAATAAAAGGAGCAGGGATGGTCATTAAGTCGGTGGGATCGACTGGGACCCCGAAAAAGGGGCCCCCCCAAAATTTAAAACCCCCATAAAAAAAAATATTTTAACAACATACCCAGCGACAAGTAGCATCGACTTTTCCCAATCATTGCGACGGTGTTTACTTAAGCAAATGATTCGACAAATGTGTAGATGACACATATATCTTCAATGGTAGCGAATGAGGATGCTGAACACGTTCACTGCCGTTGTAGGGATTAAAAAGCAATCACTGCAATACCAGCCGTAGAAATGAATTTTTCCCCACACTCCAACTGACGAGGAGAATAATTGTCGATGATCATCTCTTCCCACGATGGAACGGGATTGGCTATTGAGACATCATCCCACACCCCTCGATTCTCATGTTGATGTCATTTCCCACAAGGACGTGGAACTCTTCAACGAACCAATGTCAGCCCATAGACATCGGTTTCAGATTCATCGGTTCACGTATGCTCGCTGCATTGAAAACGCTCCAAGGTCTAACAGTCCAACATACTTCTGCAAACATTCAACTTGACAACTGTGTGTTAGTTGTGTTTTTGTAGTAAAAATAGTAATTTGTGATATTTTAAAAGAAAAATATAATGTCGACAAAAAGAAAAGAATCTATATAAATTTAATACAGAACGGCAGTGGACTGCAATATCTTAAAAGTTCGCCCACCCCTGATATAGAGCATTAGAAAATGTAACATTTTCCTTATCAATTTCTGCATCAGAATCGCTATTCATTGTCTACACAGATCAACAAATTCCTGAACTTTGGATGCACAGATAGGCATCCAGTGGAACATAACCGCTAAAATCTGAAAATATCTCCTGCACTATGGAATGGGATGAGATAAAAAAGGAATTTCCTGTTTTATTCAAAATTCACACGATAGGTTATACTCATGACTCATCTGCCCCTATAAAGTCTAATAAGGGTCCGCACCCTTTTCCGTCAAAATTTGCTGCGTACAAAAAAGTTTGTTCGGTCAAAAAAAATATGTCGTTTTCAAGAAAAATCCATTTTTTTTTCCTAATAAAAACTAAGAAAAAAAGTTTTTCAGCTGTTGAAATAACATTAATTCGGAGTTTATTATTCGTTAAATAGGGTTTTTCCCTTTAAATTTAATTGGAAAAAGAGAAAATTTGTTAATTCGTGAAATTCGTTAAGGTATCCGACTACGTTCGGAGCCATGATTTTGCAAAAGCGGATAAATGGATAATATTTATCATATTTAGTGTCACTTAGATAAGAAAACGTTTATAAAATTGTTTTATTACAATAAAAAATTATTTAAATACAATATTTTGACAAAAAATGAACATAGAATGACCTATTTTCAAAATATCCTTTTATCGAAAATGCTTCTACATATTTTGCCTGTAAATAGCTCAGACCCCTGTACAGAGCCTGAACTAAAATTTCTGAAATATGCAACTTAGAAGAGGATTTCTCCACACATTTTAATACAACAGAGGGGAGAAGTTTTAAGAAAAAAACGCCGATCATTATTTCAATGGGTAGTAACTCTGAAAATAATGTGAATTTTTCAAAAGTCTTGCGGGCCCTCTAAGCTTTATTTATACAAGAAAAAATATTATTTTTAAGAACCTTTTTTCAAAAAAGGCGTTTTAAAAAAAGTTTATTCTAAATTAATTTTTTTTGCCAAAAATTTATTTAAATGGGGTTTTGTCAAAAGGGTTAAAAACTTTTTATACATGTATTCTAATCTAAGGACACTAAATACATAAAAATTATCCATTATACGTTTTTTAAAATCGCGTTTCCCGAACAGTGGATACCTTAAATGGGGTTCATTAAAAGGGATTACTGTACTTTAAAAAAATTTTTAAATTATATCAAAAATTTTTCCAGTTGTTTTTAAAATGTAATTTAAAAAATTATAGTTAAAAAATTTTTAAAAAATTTTTAATTATTTTTAATTTTTTATAATCTTTTTTATCAATAGCTGAAAATAGCAAATAAAAAGTGCTTGACATTTTCCAAATTCTCTTGTGAAAAGAGGAACCCAATTCATCGGACAATGGCTGAGCGAGTAGGAGTTATGTTAGCATCGCTCTACAAAGCAACGGGGAGATCAGGGCCCCGACGGTTGGGACTGAAAGGGGGTGGAACCCCGTCGCCTTCAGCGACGAATCTAAATTCAATTTGAGAAGTGAGGACAATCGTGTTCGTGTGTGGAAGCCCCGGTGTTGAACGGCTCAATTCTGCTTTCGCTTTATAGTGACACATCGATCTCACAGTTGGTGTGATGGTATGAGGTTCCATTGCTTTCGCACAGGCTACCTTTTAGATCCGGCGCAATGAAACCCAGGGGAGTCCACGCATCCCTGCCAATCTGTTTCCACCATGGCAGGGGTCCCCCGGAGGTATTTTTTGAAAGCAATGTTCACCACACACAGCAAAAGGAAATCACCAAAAGTCCAATCATAACCACTTTTTCCCCGGTACTTGATCCCCAGATTTGCACCAATCGAGCAATCTGGGACTTTGGGCCAAGTTTTACAGCCAAGAGTTGGGCGAACAGAGGCGCGGGGTTTCAGTAACCGTGGAACGGAACCTGCATGCTTCCATTTCCCCGTATTGATGTGCCTTTGCTCATATAAGGGGTTCAACAGGGTTCAAAAATTCCCTTCCTTTGTACTTTTTTTTACAAAAGTTAATATTTTTCTTTTTATTTTTTTAATCACTCCTTTTTTATCAAAAGCATTACTTACATATGTAAAATTTCATTTCATTTGGATGACTTTTTCTTGGTGTGCAAATTTTTAAGGCACAATATGAATGTACTTATTACTAATTAGAAATTGGAACCATATATATATATATATATATATTATTAAGTCAATTCATAATAAATATTCTTTTTTCATTAATAATGTTTCTGTTTTGTAGTGTACTGAATAATTTTCCAAAATTTTTGTACTATAAGTAAAATACTCGTATATTAGTTTATAACATTATTTTTTATATTATAAACACTTTCATCTATAATATTTTCAAATTAATTCAAGAAGATGTTTGAAATAATCAAATTTTTTTATGAAGTTTATTTAAATTATATTCTTCATTTTCAACACACACACACAAAAAAAGTTATAAATTTTGTATGATTTCCAATTATGAAATTATAAGAAATGTACTCACAGAAGCCCAAAATGCCTGGAAAAAGGTAACAACATTAAAAAAAATATTTAATTAAAGGCAATATTTAAGGTACACGAAATACAATCATTTGCTAAGGGAAAGAAAATCGTTACAATACAAAATATAATACAAATATACAGAGTGATTCGCTGCCAGACCTAAAATTTGCAGGGTGTGGACTCTGAATCACATAGGAATACAAGGTCGCAAATGCAGTAGTGGCAAGATAGGGTGCGAAGAAGAAGAGAAAAAGAACAGAAACATTAATGGGACAGAAAACATTTTATTGAAAGGTTTCTCTACAGCAGCTGTTCGAAATTACGACCCTAAGTCATCTGACAAAGCTGACAGCGGCGGCGCTGCACTCCTTACGTTATGAAAGATTCCAGGCTTGTCACTTATCCTCCCAGTAGCTACAGATGTTCGAACGAAGAGGTCTCCAACTAAAGGAACGGGCATCCCGTACTCCAAAAGGAACCAGTTAACTCGTCAACCTTCTGTTACCAAGTGGGAAGATCGTGTGATGTGGAACATGTGTTTTAGGATAACGTTACTAGTTCCGAATTTGAAAATGCCACGGATCCGATTGGATTCTAGAGAAGAAAGACACACCCGAACGCAAATCCCCTCCCCCATCCACCTATAAATACAGGATACTGCAGTAAAATTCGTTCCATGAGTTTTTCACACCTACAGAGCTCGGACACAGCTATCAGTATCTAAAAATACAAGTACATAATGATAAAGATTTTTCGCAAGTAAACTCTCGGTCATGGGCAAGTGAGCATTTCAATAACTGAAGTAGTATTGACTCAGTTTCGACAAGCGACCGCTATTTATGGTCTGAGAAGCTATCTTCCAGTGCTTTCGTGAAAAATCCGCTGACGTCATAGGCCAGGATGTTAAAGACCAGCAATTTGTAGAAGCCTCCATACGGCCGCCAACTTGGCTGTATTCCCAATACTTCACCAAGTTTCCATTGAAACGCCATTATAATGTAAGAGACGGCGTTGCTTAAAAATATCACATTTTTTTTGTGATAAAATAAATGCAATAGAAAGTAATATTAACCTTTTAAACACACAGACTTAAATTATTTACACAATAAAAAAGATAAAATGATGCATTCATTGCATAAAATTCGTAGCAATGCTATGATATAAAATTATAAATACAACATCTAGAGAAAATAAAAGTGTTATTAACTCTTTAAAAATTAGGATAAGAAATATTTTAACTTACCATTTTTATCTGCATGCAAAAAGTGAAAGTCGAAAATTAGACATGATAGTATCCTCATCATCATTTCTTTCTAAATGGTGTAATAATTTAGCTTTTTTCATGCACTTTGAATGTAATTAGTAGACCCCATGAACATGGTGGTTAGTTTCAACATCAAATAAGCGATCCCATACGAATTTCATTATTTTAATTAAAAATAGTTAAATTTTATGTCAACCAAGTATCTAACCCAATTGTGTATCAGTCACGCAGCGGTTTGTTTTTAAGTAGGCTCCTTAACGCTCTTGGATAGAATGCGTTGCTTCGTTCTCTTCTTTAGAAGGTATGTATGAAGTTTTAATTATTTTTCTCACAATATGCGAAAATAAATGTAAGGTAAATTAAAAACAAGTAATATAAAAAAAAATTTTAATCAACAAAGAAAATTTTCATTTTAGCTACTTTTTTTAAAATAGTTACAATTAATATAAATATGTATACACATAGGACAGAATCACAACATTAAGTGGTAATTAAGTTTTATTCCTTATCATTAAAGTATCGTATTGTCATCCAAAACAATCGTGTCTATAGAATTTCAGTTCAACCGTAATGCTTGAAAAACATGAAGAAAAAATCCAACGTGGCTGTATCTGTAATTCTTTAAATAATTAGTTTCAGTAATTATAATTAAATTATCGTATTTTCACCCCAAACAATCGTGTATAGAAAATTTCAGCTCAAATGAGCGCTTTAAAAAGTATTTTATTAACGATTGAAAATTTGAACAAGATAAATATGTAGAGAGTGTGAGCTAATAGTAGGAATTGAATAAATATATGAATGCGAACACTTACTTCCTGCTAGAAAGTTAACTGTAAGACAAATAAAAAATGTAATTTTAAATGACATCAATTTCATGAATTCTTTTGATACATTGTGAATATTAACAAATCTCTCTATATAAAGGAGAAACGCGACTCCTTCACTCATTACGGTATCTTCGGAACTATCAGACCGACAGACTTGAAATTTGGCAAGCTTGTTTCTTACATGGAGTAGAGATCCGCTAAGAAAGGGTTTTATCAAAATCGAACCTCAAGGGGAGTTGCAAGAGGTTAAGGGCCGTTGCAGGTAAATATTACCGTTTTTGAACTATTAGTCCTACAAACTTGAAATTTGGTATAGGCACGTTCCTTTCATAAAGTAGATGTCCAGTACGATAGGGTTTTTTTGAAAATTGACCCCCAAGAAGGGTTTGCTGGGGGTTACAGGGGCGTTATAGATAAAATAAAAAGAATACAGTTTTTGAATTATTAGACCTACAGACTATAGCAGGTGTATTCCTTTCATAGAGAAAGATCTGCTACAAAAGAGTTTTTACAAAAATAGACCCCCTAGAGGGGGGTTGAAATGGCCTAAAGTGTTTTGGTGTGTTTCCCTTTTCGAAGTATTCAATCTACAGACTTGAAATGTAACAGTCATGTTCTTTTCATGGAGTAGAGATCCGCCAAGAAAGGGATTCTTTGAAAATCAACACCTCGAGGGGTTGCCACACACCTTAAGTGGCGTTATAGATAAATATTCAGGTCTTTCTAACTATTAGACCTACAAACTTGAAATTTGGTTGACAAGTTTCTTTCATAAAGTAAAGGTCGGCTACAATAGGGATTTTGCGAAAATTGACCCCTAAGGGGTGTTGCGGGGGCTTAAAGTGCGTTATAAATAAATATGCTCATTCTTAAACTATCAGACCAAACAGATATCGAATTTGTAAGGAAAGTTCTTTTGATAGAGTAGAGTTCCACTTCAAAAGAGTTTTTGCAAAAATAAACCCCCAAGGGGGTGGAGGGTTAATGGAGGTTGAAGTGTTTTTCTGTAAGTGTTCCCGTTTTTGAACTATTTGTCCTACAGACTTGAAATGTAACAGACATGTTTCTTTCATGAAGTAGAGATCCGCTTAGAAAGGATTTTGGGATAATCGACACCCAAGAGGGATGGGTGCGAGGGATTAAGTGATGCTGTAGATTTTTTTAAAACTATTTATCCTGCAAATTTGAAAATTGGCAAGTATGTTTCTTTTATGATGTAGAGAACCCCTACAAAAGAGATTTTTATGAAAAATGACCTTAAAGGGAGTTGCGAGAGGTTAAAATGGTGTTAGAGATAAATATTCCCCTTTTTGAACTATTTGAACAACATATTTGAAATTTAGCAGGCAAGTTCCTTTCACGGATTAGAGATTTGCTGAGTAGGGGTTTTGCAAAAATCAATACCCGAAGGTGTGTTTTTTTTTAAATCTTTTTTTATGAGCTACTAAGTCGAAAATATTGAATTTGGGAAATAAAAAAAAATTTACTCAATTTCATAAAAAAACCAAACAAAAAGGGGAAAAAAAAAAAATTAATGTGTTCTGGAATTTTTACACCTCTGTAAACTCTTCACCTAAACTTATTCTGAAATATTATATTCCTTTTGCTGAAAGTTATTTGCAATACCTAAAACGATTCAGACAGTGAAATATTTCTACATTCGACAGTCTGGTGAGAACTGCATGAAATGAATTTTTCGAACATTACCTCACCATATATTTTAATTATTTCCACAGACTTGATCTACTGTGGGAATTTTTATTGATTTTAAATTAGAAATTACAATAACTTACGTGCATTATCAGCACCTGCAAGTTCAGAGGGAAAAAAGGAAGAAAAAAGTTTTAGGTATATAATATTTACGAGCACAATCTTAACTATCATTTTTCATCACTACAATTTAAATACTTGAAAGCTTACAAAATTATAATAGTATAAATTGATAAAACTATTTGCAACAACTTAAGAAGTTGAAAATCCATTTAGCTGTATTCTTAACTTTAAAAAAGTATTAACTCATTTTAAATATAATACTTCTTCCGTATACATGGGACAAAGGTTCCAAATAACACACTGATGGAAACAATTAAAAGGAAGAATGGGTTTTTTCGAAGAAAAAAACTAAATATAATAAACGCCAATAAGCAAATAAGGCATCAGCAGAGCTTTTCACGGACACCTCTGCTATACAGTGACCTACGACGTCGTAAGACAGTGGCGCTGTGATCGACTTTGTGTAGAGCAGTGGTCTTCGAAGTGTTTCACGGAACCCTAGGGTTCTGCAAGGCATAACCAGGGGTTCCTCGAGTCACAAAAATTACTTTTTTACTTTATTTTGCATTACTTTTTAAACCTTTATTATAATATAGTAAAAGAATATTAAACCGTTTTATCTTTATATGTATAATTCCTACTAGATTGTGAGTATTCTATTGTTTACTATCTCGGGTTCCACGAGATAATTTTATACTCGTTAGTTAGCACAATGTTATGCACAACTAAATGGTTTTGAAATGAACACCCTTTTGCATTTGTGTGAAAAATACCACCTATAATACCTATTCTATGTTAAAATCTAAATTTAAGCAAGAACAGCTGAATGTGATTACTCATACAAAATACAGTTTCTCTCACACAGCTATAAACATTTTAATGCCATTCAGATCCCAGTGACTGAGAAGGGTGTAGGCTACCATCGTGTCAATGAAAGGGTTTAATACAAGGCCCATTTATGACTAGTTACGCCAGTGATTACCAAATAGAACGCATGGGAAAAAAATACCTGAAACAAATTTAATAATATAAAAAATTTATATTAAAAAATTAGATTAATTGATAAATGCAATATTTTAAAAGGTATCCACGTTAAAAAAAGACCCAATTCGGTAAAAACAGATGTTTTTTTTTTTTATTTTGTTGAATAGAGCTATCTTTCATTTTTAAAAAACATACTTTTTTTTGTTTCACAATACCTGGGGCCCAAGTTAACCCTTTTCATAAAGTTAAAAAAACCGGAATGGATCTTTGTTTCACCAAAGTGGCCTTTAAATGGCTCAAAATCTATCAGGGCAGTCTTATAACTAAAAAATATTCAAATGTTTTTTAAAATTTTTTGAAACTTATTTATGTTTTTCTAGAGAATTTTTCAAATATTTTTATTGTATCAATACTTTTGGGTTTGGGGTTTTATTTTGTCATGGTCTCCCAAAAGAATGTAACTTTTTTTCTAATATTTAAACGCCTAAAATTTTCGAAGTTTTAAAAAAACATTTTTTAGTACAATTTCTAGATAAATGACGAATTTGTTTTCTAATCTTTTACTAAATATTTTTTTTTTCGAATTCCTTTGAAGTTTTACAAAAAGGTTTTTAAATTTTTCTTCTAGAATTGTAATTTATCTGAAATTTAGGGAATTTTTTTTTTAAAAAGTTAGTTAAATAGTTTATTTATTGGTATGTGGAGTCCTAAAAAAGCATGTATAATGTTTAAATATGCTATTTTGTCAAAAAGTACCCCGAATGTGTTCGGATACCTTAATTGCTTTTACCTGAAGTATCTACAATCCATGTTGATAAAAGTAGTTTAAATATTATTTTGAGATATATTCTTTTAAGTATGTGTATGGGGTTCCAAGAAAATACTTTCTGTTTGTCGGGGTTCCATGATAACACCTTCAAGTTCTAAGGGTTCCGTGAGTGGAAAAAGTTTGAAGACCATTGGTGTAGAGGTACCTTAGTTGCTAGTGGAGATTCTTGTTCCTTGATGCGACAAGAGAATCTGCAACTCGCTGAGGCACCGTATTTCTCCTCTTTCGACCCCAAGCTGTCTCCCGTAGATGTTGTAATTCGGGGTCAGGGACGTCTTAAGGCATAGGTCAACTGGTCTCGAGTACTCGGCACCAATGAGACCTCGTTTCCTACTCAGCCTTAATAAGATCATGACTCGAATCATTTCAACGGTCAAATGCTATTTCCGGTTGTATTCTCCGAAAACTTAGGAATTTCGGACGATATGTCAACTGGGTGACCGTCGTCCCTGTATAGGCCTACATCATACATCAGTATTACTCATTCAGTCAAAAGGCTGCAGTCGGTCGAGCCGGTTTGTGTGATTGTAAGTCATAAACATTTATATTTTTACGTAGATCCGGGGTTCGAGGATTTTATGCAGACCTGTCGCTTCTAGAAAAATCCAGAGGGTCCCAAATTAGCAAAAAATGTTCGCCAACATGATCACCAAATCACCAAAATGGTGGAAAATTCGGTTGCTAAGTCGCCAATGGTCACCAAAAATGATGCCAACTTGGCTCTATTACCAAAATTTCGCCAAATTCTCATTGAATCGCCACTATAAAGTAAGAGACATCGTTGCTTGTGAATATTACAATCTTAACGTAAATTAAATATAATTTAGAGTAATATATATATATAAAGGCATAACACATTCAAATACAAATTATTTACACTATTTTACACAATAATTCGTTACAATATGTTTCGCGTTTGTACGAGTATTTGACAATGTATGCAATACATTATCTACTTTTATGGGTCATAGTTGGGTCCTGCATTTGTGTAGAGGCCCAGGGCCTACTTTTGTGTAGAGGCTCATGGTCTACTTTTGCATAAGGGCCCAGGACCTCAAGAGACGAACTTGGTTGGAACATGTATTTAACACAGAATTTTCAAATTTAAACTAATCCTACAATCATTAGACTGCACTGAGAGCAACATTGAGATGTCCAGCAACATCAGCTTTTAAAAATCTCATTTCCACTTTACGAATGGGATAAGCGACTTTTCAGACATTGCTAGACCCTCCTGGATATTGTTGACGAAATCACCAATATCTGTGGAAGATCGGTAGTTATGAGCAAAATGAACACACCAAGTTTCCTTTTTGCACTCCTATGTAAAAGTCATTTTCTTAAAGATAAAAGTTATAACAATCGGAATTTTTTTTTCCCTACAACTTATATTTCATAACTGTGATTTTTATTCTTATTGCCTCTTTTTAATGGGGAACATCGAAAAACAATGTTCTGTACTCAACGTACAATGTTCTGTACTCACTGTATATATAAATGATTAAAATAGCACGAAATAAAAGCATAAATTTTTTATACAGAAACAAAAATCAAGGAAGTATATTTTTTTTTGACAAAGTAAAACTTTTTAAAAAAAAAAAAATGTTTGGATCATAAGATTCAGTTAAAAAAGAAACTATCGAATCATTTGAAAGTAGTAGTAATTTTTATTCTTTTTTCACTTAAAACAAGCACAATATAAAAAAATTTTTCATTGAAGTGAATTCCTACTTTGGTGGTACCATCTGTTGCAGCTAGTTTTAACTTCATCAGTGAGTGAGTAAGTGGATATTAACATCACACTGTTCATCTACACGAGGGCTTTTGGCGATGGACCTCGTCATTTTGAACTATGGTCAGGTGACGAGGAAGACACCTGAGCTGTCACCCCTTCTTCTAACTACCACACCAACGCGAGGATGTTTGAGCTTTCGACAGATTTAACGTGCATCGCTCCCCTACACGGCGGGTCTTTAGGGGTACTGGGCTCGACCTCATGACACGCCAGCCACGATCCGATACCTTGACCACTAGGCTACCGCGGCCGAATATATATAGGGAGAGAGTGAACTGATAGTAGGAATTGAAAGATTCAAAATACTATTTTAGTCATAGAATTTCTATCCAGATAACATTGACACATATTTTAAGGAAAGACCCCGTCTCTCTGAAAGGAATAAAAGGTTGATTTTGTGCTAGACTTACCTCTGGCGGTAGAACCAGCTAAGAAGAAATGAAAACAAAAACAAAATTTCATTGACAACTTCATGATACTATTTACATGAAAAAAAAACATTTTGAGAAGTAGGGATATAGCATTTAAAAAAACATATTCCAGAAAAAAGACAAAAAATTGTAAATATCAAACTTGCTGTGATTCCAGCACTTTAATTCGACCTGCATTACTAAAATCTAATATAACCCAGCACCGGTTCATCGATTGGGCGCCCGGGATAAGCTGGACTACTTGCGACAACTTTTTTTTTTAAATAGAGATATAGAGATTAGTTTTTGGTTTTTAGATTTATTTAGTAGATTTTAAGAAAAAAAGGTCAAAATTATAAGAAGAAAAAAATAAATTATTAGTAATAAATGGGTAAAAAAATTGACAAAAAATTACATAAACGGGGCCCACTCTGCAAAACTAGTAAATGAACAAATTCTCAATTTAGATGTATTACTTTACTATTCCTTTTTGAAATGACCTTCAGGATAAGAGTTGTTTTAATTTTTACAAAAAACTAGAGCACTTTATCTTAGTTATATGAAACTGCTTAAAAAAACAGTGATAATATTCACATAAAGAACTGTAAATTTTGAAATAAAACAGTGATTGATACATCTGAAGGTTAAAACACTTGTGCTGTTTCTACAGAACATGCACAAAAAATTTCAGCAATTATTTTAAAAACATTTTGAGCAATCCCTGCTTCTGTTTGAGCTTTTCGAGGGAAAAAACACATTTCGAGTAAAACGCATTTTAAAGTTTGACATCTTATGTTAAGTAATGGCATCTGCTGTTACTAAAACACTTTTACTTTTCCTTCCATCGAATGGTAAATAAAAAATTGGTACTTTTACAAAGCTAATAAGATGGCCTATAAAATAAAACCATAAAATAAATTTGTATTTTTTTTAAAAAAATCATGATTTTAGGGGAGTTGGATACCTTAATCAGGTTTTCTTGTAATAAATTTCGATCCGCCAGTTTGAAGGAAGCCCGTAGATCTTCTGCGGCCAGTTCCCAAAATGAGCTTAAATTGGCACTGATATAACAATTCTCTCTTATTAGATAAATTGACAATTTTAATTGATTACTTTTAATTTCAAACAAAACTTGTTTTCGATCAAGTATTTCATGAAAAAAAAGTGTGTGTGTGTATACTTATGTACGTACGCAAGAAGTTATACTTCTTTGGCGTAACAAGATTAAAATCTTTCTAAGAATCTTGAGCAGGGCAAGCTGGGCCAACGACGAAAGGCGGTCACGAGCAGAGTTGAATGATACTGACCTTAAGTCAATCGGATCAGCCAAACCGGAGATAATCACGATTTAAATAAATTAAAACACTCCCGCACAGGGAGAATAGGACCACATAACATGGGGGTTCGGTAGACTGTATCTGGAGATGAGGTGAACTGAATGTGACACCTGAGACCTCATATTGAATGTCTCGGGGAGAAGAATTGTTCCAGAGAAAATTAAGACATCCGCCTGAAGAACCTACGAGTTATGGTCATTTTAAAATAATTAAAACATTTAAAACAATTAAATAAAATAGAAGTAGGACACCGATCAACCCCAAACTCCGGCATGGTTATGAGAAAACACAAGAAGAATCCCTTCGAACCGGTCCGGACTCTGTAGTTGCAAATGGAGCGTCGCTAGCTAAAGAAAGGAAAACGAAACTAACTCTCCCCCGGAAGGGAGGAACAACTGTGACGTAAATGGTCACGGACATCGCAACGAAACACAGAATAGTAGGTGAGCCCAAAGTTTCATCCTTCTATCTCTATAATATTGTGACGTCATCAAAAGATCGAACCCCATAGGAATAACATGGGGATTCTCTAATTTTAATTTTAGTGATAACGCCCCCTAGGTCCACTATCTACACACGAATTTAACAGATGAAGGAGATCAACGGAAAAAACCTATTCCGAGTTTCATTAACGAAGCTCAAAAATCCTAGGAGCTATGCGGGATTTAAAAAAATTTAAAACTTTAAAATAATTTTAAAATTTTAAATATGGGTGAAGAAATGGAGCTATGATCCTGAAAAACTACATCTAGGATGCTCATAGGGAGAACAATCGAATCCAGCCGGTGCGATCGACTAAGGTGGCATATTATTTGAGTTATTACTGAGGAAGCCCTGTAAGGGGGGCACCGTAGGGGACCAATTCTACGTAAAGCTTGCTCTAATACGAAAATATGGTGGACCTCCAAAAATCAAGTCCCTACAGATATGGTTTGTAATAGTAATTATTATGATCCCCCAAATATCAGTCCCCTAACACTAAAATAGTGGCATGTTAAAATATTAGACAACGGTGTGCGTCACATCCGTGACGGTGTGCGCGCGCATCGTAAGAATTTGCCCTCATCCTTTTTCCCAAACGCGCAATAAGAAGTTATAACTTCAATAAATTACCTGAAATATATAGCACTTTATTCTTGTATGAAAAATATCCTTCAAGTTTTACGAGTTTTTAATGCATTTATTATAAAAGTAACCATAAAAAATTATCAACTTTCTCAAAAATCTGAATTTCATGCAATCTTATGTAAACGTATCTCCTAAAGTGTTTATTATTACTAAGAAATAACTCTGGTATATGGGTGAAATTTATTCTGCATATTAAATAATCCTTGACCCCGGGGGAGCCTGTAACCCCTAAAGGGTGCTTCTCCAGGTGGCGGATAGGAGAATGCCTCTATTGTATCTCCCTATGGATGGTAGAAGGGAAATAAAATATCTTTCACGGAACAACAGACAGAAGGTCAACCTCTATGGCTTTGGCAAGTTTGATTTGCATGATCAGTGCACTTTTGAAATCTTCTACCTCTACGATCCCGATTTCCCTAAGCTTACTTCCACTTTCCACTGGCCAACCAGTGAAGAGAATGAACTTACTTGATAAAGCCTGCCAATTCGCCCGCTCTTTCCGAAGCCACGCCTCCAATCTTCCAGCCAAGTTTTCAACGCAACGATTTTCATTTTAAGATAGAGGGCTGAGGATTGCTGATTCAATCCATGTACCTCATTCTCCAAAAATCATTGCCAAAGAATTGGCACTTTGCAATGGATACCGACCCACGTAGATATTTTCGGCAATGGACAAGCGTTGCCAAGGAGACTCGAAATTCCCCTTATCATTCCTATAGCCTTACCCAGCGTACCTCAAACTGTGGGGCGCACCCACCCCCTGGGGGTGCGAGCATATTGAAAATAAAAGGTTTAAAAAAATAATTTTTTGGAATGAAGTAAAATAAGTCTTTCTGACATTGTAAAAAATACACATTTACACTGATATAATTTATATATATCATCTGGAGATCATCAAAAATAAAAGATTCCACTTCAAACGCTCATTAACTATCTTTGATCCTATAACAAAATAAAAAAAAGAAATTTTGTTTGCTTTGCTGTAATCCCCCGATGAGAGATTTTTTTATTACGTTTCTTTTAACCCCTAAAATACTACTTTTGATTATCATATATTTGACCTTCAAACTTTCTGGTATGTTTCACTCCGTCTCCTTTTCTTTTCGGAAAGTTGTAAATAATATTTTTATGCTACTTTTTTTCCATGTGAATGAGTCTTATGATATATGGATAAACATATTGAGCACTTTGAAGGATTATTTGGCCAAGATGTATTTTTATGAGTATTCTGAAACATAAAATGCATAATGAAAAACGTATTACACAATTATTTTTTAGAACTGACATCGATATTTTCATATTGAGTACAATTTTAACATGAGAGCGGTCGAATGATGCACAGAGTCAACCCAGGCTCATGAAATCGTTAATTCTGGGAAAACTGTTTATTCGTTAATAGTGACCTTGACAGTATCCTCCTATTAGACAGTCTTAATGGGAACTATAAAATGAATTTGTCACAAATATGACTCTTTTTTGAGAGTGACAAACTTTTTTTACAATCAAGGTACTTGTTTTGATCGAGTTCCCTGAGCAACCACCTTTGTTCAAAAATTCTTTTTTACCGAATTTTTTTTATGTGTTTTTTAAAATTTAAAAATAACAAATGTAAAAAAAGGGGCACGGTTTTTATTTGAACGAATTAAAGTAAAATTAAAACCCTTGTACATATAAAAAATTAATTTTAAAATTTGGAAAAAGGTAAATATGAGAAAAAGGATAAACATAAACTTTTATTGGGGGAATTTGATTGGTCCCAAAGTTTGAGAACCACTGCCTTACTCTTAAAGATGCTGTGATGCAATAGACAGACGTAATCTCACCTCCCATCCAGTTAAGGCAGTGCTTCTCAAACTTTCGCTATATGCGACCCAATTTTCAATCATAATTTTTATCGCGCCCTCCTTATACAATAATAATACGCTTTGGTGCTAAAGCTACAATACGATCTTAATTATAAACCGTACAAATTAACAAGATAAATTTTGTATTTGTTACTTTTACGTAATATTTATTTTAAGCAAATTACTTTTAAGTAATAGGGCAATTATTGTTATTTTTCTTTTCTCTAATTTTTAAATTGTAACATATTGCAAAATGATATTTAATTAAAAATTTATTTCCTCCATCATCCATTTCTTAGAGTATAAATGTCATCAGAAAAAGAGTCTGGTGAATGTTGTTCTCTATCATATCCATCAAATTTGGCATTAATATTTAAAACAAAAAGACTTCAAAATGTTTTAACCTGGGATAGCAGTCGATACTAACGTTTATAGTAGCGCGAAGTGACTCATCCAATGTTTTGTTTGTTTGTTTTTTTACAATTATTTTTATTGTACTCTATAAAAATCCCAATTCCAGTGAAAGATGTATCTAAGAGAAAATATACTTACCTACTTTCAAGGACTTTTCATTTTTTATTTGATAATTTGAGAACAAATCCATTAAAACTGAACTAAAATGTTTCAAAGGTAGATAACCTTAACAAAGAACACAGATCACAGACATTTTTCGCTAACATTACAGAAATCATATTTGCAAACCAATCCGCCATATTTTGTTCAAATCATTGTAGTTTTTGTAGTTCAAATCATTGACTTTGAGCCCCGCGCGACCGTTACCGGGTTTTAAGTATATTCAATATAAAAATATGGATGTTAGTTCTAAAGAAAGAATTGAGTAAAATGCGTATTTCACCATGCTTTATATGTTTCAAAATACCCATAAAAATAAATCTTAGCCAAATAATAATTCAAAGGTGCTCTCTGTGCTTTTCCTAATATCGTATAACACCTTCATATGGAAAAAAGCGCAACAGTAATAAAAAAGTTATTTACAACTTCCCAAAATGAAGAACAAAAACATAATAGAAGGGACAGAACTAATCATACCAATAAGTTCTAAAGTGAAACGATGAAAACGATGATGAATGACGCAAATCTGCTTTCTGAATAAGTCTTCATTTTCTTTCTACAACTAACAGCATTTCAAAAATAATTACAGTTATGAATTTTTTATCTTTCTAGAATTTTTCTCTGGGTCTGAGTTTTTTTTTCTTCCCTTTTTTTTCTCTGAAAGAGTAGTATTTTAGGTTTATAAAGAAAAAGGAATAAAAAAATCTGTCATCGTAGGAATACACCAAATGAAACAAAATGTTTTTTAATTTATTTATTTAGATATAGGTTCAGATAGTTAATGAACGTATCAAAGGGAAACTTTATCGCCAGCTTATATAAATTACATCAATGTAAATGTGTATTTTTTTATATGTCAGAAAATATTTTGTTTACTTCATTCCAGCAAATTAATTTCTTAAACCTTTTATTTTCGAAATGTTCGTGACCCCCTTGGAGGGTTATCACGCCCCCCAAGGGGGTACACCCCACAGTTTGAGAAACACTGAGTTAAGGGGTACTCCATCCCAGACCTTAATTGACTACCTCAGACTACATAATGACACTTTAAAGGGATGGAGATATCCCCCGATGTGGCCAAAGAAGTTACAATACTAGTTCTCCTTGTCCTGACATTCAACTTTCTCCTAATCATATTTTTAATTGTTCTTCTATATTGGCTAAACTCCCCCACATAGACCTAAGCCCCAAGGACCAGCCACTGCTTTATTCGCCAAAGGTCTTCGACATAGCGTTTTGGATGCCTTCGGTGCCATTTGCTTTCTTGGCGCTACTTGGACAAGAAAACAACAACTAATCCTGAAGTACATAATGTTATAAGACATTTATTGATGTTGAGTTGATAGAATCAGGAAACCGTAGATTGAAGTAGGGAAAAGATAGGGGCTTCATTTTTGAAAGGTTACAGTGCCTCTCAAATCTATGGAGAAAGGACGGTTATTTGTGAAAACATCCTTTTCCTTCCCCCAATCTCGCCCTAAGTGACTTTTGAAAGTTGATGACAGCAGAAACATCACTCAAGAAGTAAAACAATAGTTTTCGGCGCAATCTGCTGTTCTCTACAATGACGGCTTTCCAAAAGTCAAGAGAACACTGAGGGAAATTTATAATTCTGGATGGTAGTTATGTACAAAAGTTTTGAGAATAACGTAAAAATTTAGTTCCCCCCTGGGTGAAACAGATGTTGAGCCGACTCTTGAACTGTTTGATATTAACACTCTTTTTTTCTTCTGCCACTCCCAGAGACGAATAGATTCACCAGATGGGTTTTCTTCACAGCTTTTAACAGCCTTTCCTTCTTAAGTTCCCTCGCACGTGCTAGCTGTGCTGCACTTGTATGGAAAGGAGTGTCGGCCTCTTGTAGGAAGAAAGACGAAGGGGTATATTCACAGTGTGGAAGAGACAGTTGGATTTATAGACCCTCCATATGGTTTACGAGGTGGGTGACGTAGATAATCTGAGTCGCGATAGAACCAATTGGGGGCTGGCACCAAGACAGAAGGGGCCGGAAGCAGACCCGTCATCCTCGCCAATTAGAAATTATTAGGGGGCGTGACCTTGGGAATTCAAAGGGACGGTTCGGGAGGTGACCGGGATGATCTACAGAAACCATCAAAAGAGGCTGCTGCTAAAGTAATTGAACCAACAATAACAGGAAGAGACAGGAGATAGAGAAGATCGAAGAAGTGGGATCCGGACTTGGTATTTTCTCCAGCGAAAAGGGCTGTGGGGCAGCTGGACTCTGCGAGTGACTCACTAGAACTTAAGTTGACTACTTTTGGTGGAGTGTAAACATGACCAGTTGCAAGCCCGTGACAGAGAGCCCAACAGTCATCGATACCCATTTCAGGACGACTGGACAGGCAAAGGTATATCTTACAGATAAAATTGACCGTGTGTAAATTCGGCATTAACTATTTGTAAATAAAAAGTAATTTTTTTTACTAAGCTGTGTAATCCCTCTCACTAACCCAAATTTAAATAAACTGTTGGCCATGATATTACACTCTATTTTTAGTAAAAATTAAATCTTCATGATTTTCCACTCGTACACAGGGCACCATGCAAATTCCAAGCTGAAAATAAAAATAAATTGTTTTCTTTTTTTTTTCTCATGAGGGTTATATATATATATTTTTTTTTCACATATTAAACCAGATGTACTTATGTTAAGTTACAAAATAAAATAAATTTACATATTTAAAATTCTAAAGCACATAGTGGAAAACAAATATCTCTTACCAAAGTTATCAATGTCTAAAAAGAAAACATAAAATATTTATTTAATAATAAGTCGGAATCAAAGATATCCATTGTAAAGCCCATAAAAACCTATTAGGGTCTACACTTTTAGTGTCACAGAAGAAAAAAAAAAGGGCAACAATCCAGCCGATAATCTTTTTTTATGTATTTTTAATCCATTTCTATGTATATATAGAGAGGGATAATCTAAAGTGGATTAAAGTTACACCAGGAAGGAATTGTCGAAGACTTTGCAAGGTTAGTAAAACAATTAAGAAAGAGTTAATTATTAAAATTTCTGACTGAAGTGGGCAAAATTCATTGAGAAAAATGCAGAACAGTAGTATCATTCGATATGGCGCATAACTATTAATATAGGGCGCCTGCGTCATGAGCCGTATACAAAATGTTGAAGTACGGCAGCGATACATTACCTCGAAAGCAAGATTTTGAGGGGCATCGACGTTTCAGAGAAAGCAGGGAAAGTGTCGAAGACGACGGACGCAGACTTCCCGCACCGCTGAGTAGGGGAAGGTTTCTGCAGTGGTACGTAAGAAGAGGCATCAAACACAACAGCGCAAACAGCAGAATCTGTTGGGATATCAGAGGCCACATGCGAACGGATACTGGCTAGGGATCTTAGCATACATAGGGTGTGTTAACACATCGTTTCCTGCATATTAAAAGGAGGCAATTCGAAAGAAAATGGTGGGAAACTCAATCTCGGCTGTCCTTCCCTGCTTGACAGAATTGTTACTGGAGACGAGAAATGGTCTTCTTTTCTTTTTATACGACCCGCAATCTGAAAGAGCATCGCCCACTTGGAAACAACACAATCGTCGATTTCAATCCGCAGGTGAAGTTAAAAT
The DNA here is from genome assembly GCA_019973955.1 of Trichonephila inaurata madagascariensis. Classification (NCBI taxonomy): domain Eukaryota; kingdom Metazoa; phylum Arthropoda; class Arachnida; order Araneae; family Nephilidae; genus Trichonephila; species Trichonephila inaurata. The sequence continues at coordinate 43,610 of BMAV01017955.1, read as the reverse complement.
TGCATCACAGACTGAATTAAGGGACATGGCTGAAAATGGATACCATAAATGTTTGGGTGACCTTTACAAGCGAAGGCAAAAGTGTGTTGTTGCTCAAGGGTCTTATTTGGAAAGAGAGGATATATTTCAGCAATTTAATTAGCAATATTTTTTTAAGTTGTAGACTCAGTCCGGGAACTTTTGAATCCTACATGGTATAACAATTGTATTTTGAGAAAAAATATTTTGATTATAAAATGTAATAAAGAGTATCTCAACTATACAGAATTTTGTGTGCTACTTTGAACTATTGTTAAAATATTACTTACCATCTATGGCAGTATTAGCTAGAAAACACACACACAAATAATTTTAGATAAAATTAGCCATATTTTTAAAACAAGTAAATGCGAAAGGATATACAAGGAATATATTTAAATGTAAGCCTAAAATGTTTTAATTTTCATATTCAATTTTTTTTTAGTAATCAATATATTTTATAAAAGATAGTGTACAATGTTCATACCGCTAAAACTCAGAAATGAGTCCCGGTACTATCAAGGGAGTTTTATGGTGTGTGGTAGCCTTTATCCCCCTCCATTTAAAAGGTTCTCGTTTTTATCTAAATCGATCCTCAAGGGGCTTATAAATATTCCAGTTTTTGTACCAGTAGAAGTACATGACTTTAAATTTTGTAGGCGCGTTCCTTTCGGGGAGTAGAGGTACTCTAGAAAAGGGGTTTCCGAAAATTGACCCCCAAGGGGTGCTATAAATAAATGATAAGTGCACATTAAAAAATCCTTTTACACTTTTCTAAACATTGTTTTGTGCAGGGTTTTACTCTCTCCTTACCATTCAGCTATTATATCAAGAATAAAACTATATTTTTTATTTTTCAAAAAATTAACCTTTGCAATGAACGGGTTCATCAGATATTATATAATAAAAGTCACTTAATATCGTGAGAGAAATATAGAATATAGGTACTAGATGCTTTCAAAAATTTAAACAAATGATTTTAGTACAATAATGTACAGTTTCGTTAATAAGTACAACTTGGAAAATACACTCTTTTGCAAAAAAATCGAAGGACCAAGAAGGAATCATCCGATTGTGACGAAGTTTCGCAAGTTAAGATATCTTGATTGAACATGCAAATGATCAAATTTTCAAGGCCAATGAACATGAATTGCTGTCGTTGCGCGTATTTTTACTGATCAACTCGCGCGCGCGCAAAGTATAAAACGGGAGATACAGGCGGGAAATTGATCTTTTTTTTATTTTCGTCTTTGTGATTCCCTAGAGAAAAAACGAATGATGCCATTACGATGTTTTCGAAGACCTTATAGGCAACTGAATGACTTAGAGCGTGGTCGCATTGTCGGAATGCATGGAGTTGGGTTGTCATAACGAGCAATAAGTCGTCACCTGCAACGTACAGACTCATCTGTTCAATGGTGCTGGCAGCAATGGTAGCTGCGAGGAACTTATCGACAAAATGAAGGCTTTGAATGACCAAGATACCCAAATATAAGGCAAGATCGGATGAGTGTTCGACAGGCCGAAACTGCTATAACGTATCAATTCAACGTACTACAGCATCTTCCATTAACTCCCCCCCCCTTCCCCATGGTACACTCTACCATTTCTTAGTGCCTGGCTGAGGCGGTTTTACGCTCACAGTGGTCTTTGACCTCACAACGCCGGCGTAATATTCTGATGTATCAGCCAATCATCATGGTTGTCATCGGACTGGCATCGCATAGTGTTCAGCGATGAATCCTACTTTACTCTTGAAGCAAATAACCATCGTCTTCATGTGTGAGGAGAAGGCCAGGGCCAACGGTCTCAACCAGCCTTTGTTTTACAAAGGCATAAAGCCATAAACCTTAAGGGGACGGTGGAGAGTGCTGTCTCATATGACAGCAGGTCATCCTCCATACATCTTTAACAGCTCAACGATATGTTGATACCATCCCAAGGCTGGTTGCATTACCCTTCAAAGCACATCATCCGGAGGCCAGTTTCCAACAAGATAATGTCAGGTTCCCTGCATTCGAATATTTCTGGACTGCCTTGGTGGCATTAATATTCATCCTTGGCCATCAAGGTCACCAGACCTTTCACCAATCGAGTGGGTCTTGGACATGGTGGAGCACCAAATTAGCGCACCACAAAATATCTTGGATCTGGAACAACATTTAGTGAATGCCTAGCAGATTGTATCGCAAGATGACATTAGGAACCTCTATCCCTCTTTACCGAGGCGTATTGATACCAGGGGCAGTTCACCAACTACTTATTTAAACATTCAAGCTGCAATCGTGAGCCTTACGACCTTCATATTTTTATCGTTTTATTATCTGCTTATTCAAGCGTTATCTGCGTTCCATTAAAACAACTACTTCCTTCATCGTGCTTCGATTTTTTTTACAAAAGTGTGTATGTGAATTGCAGCATACTTTAATATATATATATATATATATAATATATATTATATAGGTCAATTCTCTACTAACAAGAGATCACATCCAAACAATAAACTCGACAAACACATATTAAGAAAGGGAAAATTATTGTGCTCTAAATCGATATAGTATATGGTCCCCTAAGTTTTTCCTGAATATATCTAGAACTGTTTATCTTAATCGATTAAAAGACTGCTCAAGCCACTCTACCTTTATTTTTATTTCTAATGTAGCTGCGGATTGATGTTTTACCGTTGTAAATATAGTACATTCTTCGGGAGCTGGTGTCTCTTTCTAATGCGGCACCACATAGGTGGAATATCAATCGCCACAAGTAATTTTGACACCCAGTTTCCTTCCCAGACGGAGGCAGATGAGCACGATGTGAAATCGTACATAGGAATTTAATTTTGCCGAGTGCTTCCACGCCAAACAGGCCCTCTAAGGATCTTTAACTTGCCGCATAATCATACGATATGGACGCTGTTGATTTTCTGCATCATGAAAATCCACCGACTTAGGCCGGGGTCGAACCCGCAACCTTTGGTTACAAGACCAGCAACAAACCTACTACACCATCTAGCCAATATACCATTCTTTACCTAATTCTACAAAAATGTAGCGATAACTTTTTTTTAAAATTATATTATTCATCTATTAGAAATATTAGACCACTCGCCTTTGTAGTGAAAGGGTATTGTGGCTAGAAAGATCACTTGTACGCTGTGAGAATATTCTTCAATAATATTACTGAATAGGAGTGACTTTGGCGACCCATCCGGGATAAATTCGGTCATTTCATACTGGCAAAAATATTTGGCGACAAAAATAGATGCACTTACAAAAATCCAGAAAGGTATAGGGTGGTTATAAACAAGAAACCTGTTTAAGCCAGCCTTTATAAGGTATGATGCAGATACAAACATTTGACGACTCTGATTTTTCATTTGCTTGTGTGAAATTTGAGTTTCAGCTTTGTTAATTTAAATGGGTGTATTGATTTTTTTCTTATTGAAAGAAAATCTAATTTATTTTTAGAGAGCTCCATAATACATCAAATTTTACTCCGAAAGAGCCTAGTGGTTATTTACACGAGCCAGCCATACAGTTGAAAAGCGTGACCAATCCACGCTACAATATCATAATTTAGTTCTCTGAATCATTATCGAGTTACGATGAAAATTTCGAAAATAACTTATCAAGTCCCATACTTTTTTGTCGAATGTTCTAGAATACTAAAACAGAGTTTCTTAAAAATTACTTACCTCCATTTAATACAACTACAAAAAAGAAATTTAGTTATTACGTTTGGCAAAATTACGTAAGATTTGTATTAATACTAAACCTTCTGATAAATTTAAAATATAGGGTGTCTCTCTACCACAATGAGTTGAGTCATTTCGTAAGTTATGAACTTTCGAAATATTGAACGAAACTAACCCGTTTCAAGTAAAGTTTATTCATTAAGGGCGTTAAGTGTTACTTGGGGGTCGGAAAATTCTCATTCCATCCTAGAACATGAAAGGGATTGTCCCTAGGTAAACGCGTTTTGTGCAGGGAATTCCTCGAATATTTTCAGCCCAATTTTTCTTCACTGAAAAGATTGCTACGAGAATTATGTACCCCTGCACATGCTGCAGATGTTCTTCATGCCCATCATGAAAGAAAAGGTGCCAGTAGTTAACACTTTTCAACAGTAGGGCGCGCCTTATCATAACCACAAAGACGTTACCTCAATATTGAGGGACGTTGCAAGGTCAGCGGAGGTGTTATAGTTGCGATCACGATCCCCACTGGATTTCAATGTGTTGGGTTTTGTAAAGAATCCTACATCCATTCCTGAACTAAAATCAAGAATCTACGCTGCCATCCATTTGATCGTCCGAAACATGCCGACAAATCTGTGACAATAAGGGATCTACCGATGGGACGCTTTGCATAGTATGAAACCACATTGAACCCCCCTTTGTGGTAATGATGAACTGTTTCTCTATCTTACAACAATATGCATTTTATTTTTTCTCCTGTAAATTTCATGCAGTAAATCTATCTTTTTTGCCCAACTAATTTGGAGACATCCTGAATATTGAAGAAAATCTCATCATTTCATCAATCTTCATCATCAATTGTAAGAACTTAAATGAAATTTTCTGAGTAATTAGACATAAATATTCAATATATGTCATTAAATATTATAATTTTTTTTCTCATCCTTTATTAACTGGGATTTTTGTTGTTTGGTTTTTTGTGAGAAGAATTTACTTAAGATTTTATACATATTAAATGTGTAATAATTAATACTTTATAATATCCTAGAACGCTTAGAAACGAAAGGCTTTATAAATAAATATTTTTTTCGCAAAAAGTTTTCTCATTAGAAAAGCATACCAATATTTCTTAAAACTGTAAAACATTATGAATTTTATTCTCATGACGCTGTTGTGGTTTTTGACAACTTATGCGCGAAGGTTTCTTATGCAGAATCATTATACATTGTGTTACGGAAATTTAAATTTTTAAATAAAGTATCACGGCCTTAATGATCACTTCTGGGTAAATGGTAGTTATTTTTTCAATAAACATAAATGAATAGAAGTGATCTTGGTAAAAAGCTTCGTTCAGAAAAATGCAAAAAAAGTTTAGAAGTATTTGACGAGAAAACTCATTAAGCTTCTAGAAAATTCTTCCCGGCCTATATACAGAAGAGGAAGGGAAGAAATGGGGGAATCAAATATCTGACATGGACTGGGTTTTGTTAGGCTTTTGCGAAATTGTTATAGCTGGATTAAATATTTGTGTAATTTTTTAATCTGGGCTATATATGTGTACATGTTTTCTATTCGAAGAAAAACCTACTGTCATTACTAGAGGGCTTTTGGATTCTCTGAAAGAACCTGCTTGCTAATGGTGTGGACTAATTACGACATTTGAAAGATTGTCAACCACGGAACAACACATGAAATAACATTGCTTTAATATATTAAGTGTCAAATAAGTTCACGTTCTTAATTTATAAATAAAACAAAATAATTCTTCTGTTTGTTACTTCAGAGCATGGAACATATGTTCTGATAATATTTAAATAGTAGAACATATGTTCTTATGTTGCATTAATCCTAATATACACGTTTATGGTTCATGTAACTGCTTATAAATTTTAAGTAACGTTTAAAAAAATTTCATACATTATGTATAATAATTATATACATGACTTCCGTCATTACTAATAAGGAATAAAAATTATACAAAAAGACTTACAACTCAATCCTCCTCCAACTGAAAGATAAAATATTTTAATTTGAATATTTATCTTAATTTTAGATGTTAACATGTTGCAAATGTTTCTTCAATTGATAGAGTCGCGCGCGCGCGAAAAGTTGTTGGAATGGTCCCCTTCATTCCCACAAGTGTACATTGGAGGGGGAATATCTCTTTTGGAAGTTGGCAACACTAATAAAGAAAACACTCAGACTTATAAAATTTATTTCTGTTACAGTTGGCGTTAGCTGCAGATCATTTATGACAAAGCGAAATTTCCATTCGTCGGATTTTGAAATGTCGTTTTTGGAGCAGCGTGCAAACAAATTCCGCGTTTTTCTCGAGAATACACCTTCTGAGACACTCGAGATGGTGAAGGAAGCAAACGATGCCATGAAAAAAGGGTGTTTGTTCCGGTGTGGCACTCTAAAGATTCGTCGAGCCGCACATCGTCTCGGGAGGTTGTTAGAAGGGAAAGAAAGGTAGGAAGCCCCTGACCACACCTCCAGGGTGTTCACCTGGAACCTAACCAAGGTGAAACCTAACCAAAACGTAGTGTCATCTGCTGGTGATCAAAGCTACGTCTAACAGCAGGTGCACAAAAAGCCCGTTGCCAGGATGAATTTCGTAGGCCGCGATCTGACACTGTCGAGCAGGTGGCATAAGCAACAACAAAAACAGTTCTTGCAAATTTTGCGTTACAAATTCGTTTGTTATGAAAATTAAAAGTCATTTTCTAATGTTCCTCCCCCATTTCTATTTTAGTTTAAAATTCGTTATAAGAACCTTTCTTATTACCTAGAAGTCAAAAGAGTAAAAACTTTAATTAAAAAAATAGCTCTCAAAATATTGATATGTTATCGATTTTTTTTCTGGGGGAAGGGGGTATGTAAATATGCACAATCATAACTGCTCCAACTTCGTTAAGTGTAGTACGTTAGGAACCATAAAAGGTATTGTTACGTAATTCGGGGTTCGAGGATTTTATGCTATTAGTCTCAAAGAGCAGAACAATTCTTTACGAGCAATAAAAATTTATTGTGCGGAAACAATCCTTAGAAATACAGGATACAGCAGTAAATATCTCAAAATAAATCCCAGGAGGTCTGCAGACCTTTTACCACGCTCAGACACAAGTATCGGCGTCTGAAAATACAAATACGCCATAATTAAGATTATTCGCAAGCACTCGTTCTAACCTAGCAACTAATCGCTAGTCGACTCTTCAGTGGTCAACTCACTCAAGTTCAGCGAATGGCAAGTCTAAAAGGATTTTTCTCTAAAGATTCACTTTCGTCACAGATCGTGAAAAAAATATATTTCTCAAGTAATTTCCAGAAGCTTCCATAGGGTTGCCAACAAGGTTACCGTTGACAAAAATGACGCCAGCTTTGCTCTATCGCCAAGATTTCGCCAAGCTTCTATTGAATCGCCATTATAATGTGAGGAACGGCGTTGTTTGTGAATATTACAATTTTAACGTAAAATAAATACAACAAATAGTAATATTACCGCATTACGCATCCAGATATAAATTATTTAAGGTATTTTAAACATTCATTGCACAAAATTCGTAACAGTATTAAAAATTGAAGTTTTAAAAATATGTACTAGACAAAGTTAGAAGATAGCAAAATTTATTTGAAATTCAATTTCCACAACTTACGTCCATTGAGGAGTCCTGTAATAAATCAAAAGCACATTTTAAAAAGTGAGCAATACAGGTGATCGCTTCTCTAAAGAAATTTTGCGCGGAATAAGAATAGTTGTCAACGGTAACATAATAAGCGAAATTAATATTTGTTTTAAAGTAGAAAAAAAAAACATATAAAAATAGCTATTATTCAGTCATTTTAACCCTTTTGGGGGCCATTTATTTCTTGTATGGATTTCTGGCAGTTTTTTATGTTTTGTGAACAATTCAACGGTAGCATTTAAGGAAATATATTTTATTTTGGCGAATTTTATGCTTAGATTTAAATTTTAGGGGTGGGAAGAATACTTTCCAAGGAACCCTTCACCGTCATAAAGGAAATTAAATTGAATGGTGATTATTTACCATGAAAGAGCACGTTGCAATGCACAAGGGGACGTCCCATTCTTTACACATGTAGCGGGTCCTGTTTTCTTGTCCCTTTGTGAGACATTTTCTACATCGTCTAGAGTTGGAAACCATCTTTCTCATATGATTTCTAATTATAGCTAAGCACACATCATCCGGAATTACACACTTTTTGCTTTTAAGCTTGCTGGATGTCTTTTCCTTTTTCTTGAGAAATATCCGTCTATTAACGGACGAGCTAATTCTATACGGTATGTTAGCTGGTCTAAACTTCTGTTTCTTTTGTTCACTTGTCACAGTTTGAAACTATTTATGAGGGCAAGGTTAATAAGAAAATTAAAGATTATTATGAAAATTAGTCCTCCCATCTTTATAATAGCAAGGCGAATATATCATAATGAATATATCTTGCGCTTTTCACAGGTGTATTTTGTAAGATCGTGTAGATGGTAAGTACCCACGAAAGGGTTAATCAGTTTTCCTATTGCAAAAGTTTTTACCACTGTTTTAGGAAAGTAAGGGTTATTCAAAGCATTATGCACAGAAAATGTAGTATAGATGGGTGCAGGTTATAAATGGATGGGTTAAGAATAGGCACGACAACTAACAGAATTGTGATTGCGAATTTAAAATAGGCATTAAATTAAGCATTGCAAAAACAAACAGTTTAATACAGTAAAATCGTTATTAAAAAACCGCTACATTGTGGTTTGTGTCACATTCGGCAGATTTCTCTATTTAGCTAACTTTTTCCTGTAACCAAGAGTATTTTACTATTTTCTTGGTAAAATAACCTCCCAATAGCGAAGTGCATTTTCTATTCAACGAACTTTTTCTCTTGTGATTCGATTTTTTTCCTTCATATTTTTAAAAAATTTCAGGACCTTTTTCCAATTATTCTATCTTTTAACACATATTAGGGTGATCGATAGCTTTGAACTGGTTTTCCCAAGTTCCTAACTCACCTAGAGAAATGAAATGGTCGTAATTTTTCAAATAAAAAACTCAAGTAAAATTAACAGATATTATCAGTAATTAAATTTAAGGACACATGATGGTAGTGTATGTTTAAAATTACTCGTTATAAAACAATCTATGTTTAAAATTACTCGTAAGCTAGAAATTAGAAAATGTCATTAAAAAATTCATTAAATCTAAAATAAAATAATTTTTTTTAAATTAAAAGTACAGTGTCCTTCTGGACGATGTTTTTTCATCTTGTTCTTGCAGACATTTTTTTTTATGGGTGGGGTTTATGATTTAAATAGATATTACTTTACAAAAAAAAAGTGTGAGTTATATAATTAATTTTTTAAATAGTGTACAGTGATTATAAATTTAAAATTTGTTTCATGTGGTCTCTAAAGTATATGAAAGGATGAATTAATAAATTTTCCGTACAACGAACTTTTTGTCGGGATTTAGCGACTTCATTCAATAGAAGTCCGACTTTATAAATGTATTATTTTGCAAATTAATAAAATAACAAGTAATATAAAAAATTAAGTCAATTCCTACTTAGATTAACAAAGAAATTTTTTATTTTAGCTACTTTTTATTAAATAGTTACAATTAATATAAATATATATATATATATATATATATATATATATATATATATGACAGAATCACAGCATTAAGCGGTCATTCATTTTTATTAATTATCATTCAAGTATCGTATTGTCATCCAAAATAATCGTGCATATAAAATTTCAGTTCAACTGAATGCTTTAAAACGTGAGAAAAAAAACATTTTCAAGTTTTGACACCAGTCGCCAAAAGGGTCGCTATGCCGCCAAAAATGATGCCAACGGGGCTGCATTTGTAATTCTTTAAATAATTAGTTTTAATCAATTAATTTTTATTAATTATAATTAAACTATTGTATTGTCATCCAAAATAATCATGTACATTAAATTTCAGCTCAATGGAGCGCTTTAAAATATTTTTTTTAACGATTGAAAAAAACATAGAGAGAGAGTGTGTGAATTAATAGTAGGAATTGAAAAATGAAGACGTAAGTTCACTCGATGATAATGAAAGTGTACTTTTTTAATGTTAAAAAGTGCACTTTTAATGTTAAAATCGGTTATTTCCTGAAAGCTCTCTGACGGCAATGATTTGATTTTAGTTTTCGTCGCACTTTGAAGTGACACAAGGGGTCAACAATGATCAAGTGACGAAGACGGCACCTGAACTGGCGACCCATTTTCCTAACTTTTACACCACACCAACATGAGGACTTTGAGCCAACACAAATTTGACGTGCATCAGCTCCCTCTACACGGTGGGTCTTCAGCAACACCAGAGCTTGAACCCATGACGCGCCAGCCAGGGGTTCGTGACCATGACCACGGCCAACCAATCCGCTGGCAGCCATGAGGATTTACACCACTATTGACTATTTTATCAGTATTATGAGGCTCAAGGCAAACCTTTTGAAGGTCACTGAGAATGTAACCCCGCCGCGGCTTCACAAACTTCACAAATTTGAACCCTGATCAGGCGACGAAGTGGGCATCTGACTCTCCAGACTTCTGTACTACGCTAACGCTAGGGCTTTGAGCCTCGGCAGTTCGAATGTGCATGAACCCGGCATTTTTTAGTGCACCGGAATTAGATAACGCCGTCCGCGAGTTCGCTCTTCCAACCCCTTGGCTATGCGGCTCCAAAACAGGTCTTAAAATATTGTGTTCTTAAACATCAGTATTTTATTGAAAAACTTTTTAAGTAACTTACAAAAAATGTTATGCGCAATTAATATCTAAGAACTTCAGCAATGTAGTGTTATAAACGAGAAACTACTTTAGAAAATACACAAAGGTAAAGTAAGCTCAATTTTGTACAAAGAAAATAATTTTTCTTTTTTTAAGTTTGAGAGAAAAAAAATCTCACCTCCGAGGGGTCCTAATCTAAGAAAGAAAAAGAAAAAAGGATTATAAATTATAGGGATTTAAATTAAAAAATAAAAAAAAAAGATGCAAAAATTTATCATAAAATACAGAATACGTGCATCATAAGGGCACTGAATGCAAACACGGAAGCGATATGCTGAAAACCACTTCAAACTACAGTAATACCTCGACTTTCACGAATCCGGAGTGACGTGATTTTCAAATCTCTTCAATTTGTCTTTTTTTTTTCTTTTTTATTACTGAAACTCAGATGGGCTTTATCAGTCATGTAATGAATCTGCCATTGTGAACTTCATCAAAATACAACGAATTCAATGGGCAGGTCACGTTGTCAGAATGAACGAAGACCGCACCACTAAAATAGACTTCAATGCTCAACCGATTGGCACACGAAGAAAGGGTAGGCTAAGATGGACTGATGGCTTAGAACAGGGGTGTCCAACCCAAATGACCTTGCGGGCTACTTCGGAAAAACATTATAAACTCGCGGGCCGCACATAAAAATATGTACCTTTATATCAGATTTGGAAACAAAAAAAACATTTATTGGAGTGAAAATTTAAAACAGAATGAATTATTATTATTGTTTTCATTATTTTTCATGTATACAGACATAGATAATATAATAATGCAATGATCAATAATGTTTAAAATATTACAGTTGCCATTTTCTTGAAAATTACGGTGTTCCTATTGAATTGTTATTTCGTTACTCATTGTGGAAATCTGATAGTGTTACCATTCGCAAACGATTAAGTATCTATTGTCTTTATTTTTTTTTAAACTTTAAAAAATATCTCTGACTGCCTCTTGCTTTTTGGGCCCTCCAAACAGAAAAGAAGGAGGATAAACGAAAGTCGCACACACAGAGAATCATGTACCATCCTTAGTAAAAGATATGCATAAGGCAATTCAAAATTTATTAAAAAAGTAATTTACTATAGTAAAAATCCAATGTAACTGTTTGATAAAATATAAATCTATTTTAATCTAAAGGACATTTCTATTATTAAAAAGGATTTATTTTAAAACAAAAACAGGTAACAGGCAAATACACATTTTAGATATATAATATATATATAAATTTCCCCTCAAATAAATTTCAAAATGAAAAAACTTTAAAAATCTGATATTTAAAAATTTTTAAAAAGAGTCGGGGGCCGCAATTTACGTACTGGCGGGCCGCGTGTTGGACACCCCTGGCTTAGAAAAAGATCTAGTTGTGAGAACTAAGAATTGGAGAGCATTAGCAGGAAGAAGGCTGACCTGGAAAAGGCTTCTTGAGAAGGCCCATCCTGGGCTGTACAGCCACTAAGGAAGGAAGGAAACTCAGATGCCAAAGCCTGATGAAATGGGTCATGTGATTGAAGAAATCGTCGATCTTATCAGTGCAAAATTTAGAAGTGGATAGTGGTGATGTTCATGAGCTGCTAGATTCCCACCATCAGGAGCTAACAAGGGATGAGCTCATAGAAATGCATGAGCAAGACATTGAAGAACTCGAGTCTTTAGACCCAGTTCAATCAGAAAATCAAACGACGGTGTTGAAAATTTAACACAAGGTCTCAGCTACATTGAAATAGGGTAACAAATTTTTTTTTAGAAAATATACATTTCAACGAAAAAAGTGCATTTTTTCAACAAAACAAGGAATAGAACAAATTAATAGCATGCTACCAAGAAATTTGCTGGAGTAAAAAAAATATTTGAGCCGGCAGACTACTTTGCTGCATTTTATGAAACTTTTTACATCCATATAACTTCAACTAGTGATTTTGTATTTGTGTTATCTAAGATTTTACGAAACATCTTTTTTTTTTATAAATTATTATTTTCTTTTGTCTTTTGCCCCAGCTAAAAATCATTTGTACGTATTTATATACGAAATGATGCCCCAAATTAGACTTAGGCGTTTATCACTCAGTGCCACCTGTCGGTGTATTACTGTATTAATTGTTCAGGTTTGTCCTTAATTTTTGCACACCAAAATGTTATAAAGAAAGTGAACGTCGTGAAAAAACTTTAAAAACTTTAAAATCTCAAAGAAAAAAAAGTTGTTTCTGAAGTTGTTAATACAAAAACTTATAACTTACTCTGGCCAACTCCTTCAGCTGAGAAGAAAAAGAAGAGTGGATATAATTACAAGATTGCTCAGTAATTTTGAAAGTATCTATAACTACGGCTTCGAATCGTATAATTTTTCTTTCCGGTTCAACTAAAAAAAATATATCGGTGCACTTCCGCTTTCGTTCCGACAAAAAAAACGGCTTTCGCTTCAGTTTTGAATGAATAATTTTATTTTGTGTACAGTTGAACCTGTTCTTGTGCGGTAAATAGGGACTGCATAAAAATAAACGCACAAAAAAAAATATTCAAAACTTTCATAAATTCTTACAAAAAACAAACTAATTCGAGGAAATATTACAGGAAAAAATTTTTTTATGCGATGGATAGGGACCGCATAAAAAAGAGATCCTTACATATAAAATATGCCAATTATTTGCGAAATTTATGTAAGTACTTCCATAACAAAAATAAATAAGTAAATATTACACATGGAAACCTTTAAAAAGTATATAGTTTCTCAGACATTGTATACACGGTTAAGTTTTCAAAATGCACATACGCATAATTCATCTCTCATCGTTATCCAAAGCCACATAATATTAGGAATAAGTTCAAAATCGCTTTCATCCTTTGAAGGTGCAATTAAAAATTGATTTATTTTTTGCCAACATAAGTAGAGATAAGTTTTTGTGACAGCAAAAGGTCAGATTGACCACACACACACACACACAGGTGCTTTGTAAAATGTCACGATAATCGAATATACATGATTTGAAGAAGCCCTTTTTAAAAATGGAATTTTATACTCCTTTCTTAAATTGGTATATAATTTGAAAATGTTTTCAATTTGGTGTTTGGAAAGCTGGATCCCTGCATATTATTTTATCCGCTCTCAAGAGTCGGTTCTTCTTGTCGTCTTCACCATAATCTATCAAATTATTGATAATGTACTGTCATTGAAGTTTCGTCTTCAATCAAGAGTCTGCGGGCTGCTTCTAGGCGTTGAAGCAACTGAATGCGCATTGTCGGGAGGCTGTTTACTCAAAAAATGAAGGCGTACAAAGTGTACATTTCAGATGCGTAACGTGCCTCCCCGCACATCACGAGAGGGGTGTGGCGGGCCTCTAGGAGTTGCCACAAACTAACTAAACACGTAGTACACCCAATTAATAAAATATTAAAAGTCGAAACCGCGGCATTCAGGAGGAGGAGAGTCTAACACATTCCTTTTACGCCATTGGTAAATAGATAGAAAAGATTACAGTTGCGCCAAAACCATTGAAATTCATACACCACATAAAAAAAAAAGATCGCACAAAAATAATAAAAATAGCTTACCTTAAGAAAAACGGGTTCTACTCACCAGCATATTCTTATATCGCAGGTATTATTCTTACATCATGTGTATACTCTTAGTTCATTCAATTGAATTAAATATGATTTATACAAGTAGTTTCATGCGAAACTGAAACAGAAAAGTACCAGTGAACATCAAAACAGTAAATCGAGAAGCAATGTACATGTAATGATGATATATGTTTTTGACGTTAAAGAAAATTTCGATAAGTTGGTTACACAAACAGAACGATTGAAGATATATTGAACTGAATTAAACCGATATATTTTTTCGGTTCAGTTCCTTGACTGTAACACAACCGAAATATAATATTCTTTTTAAATATTTTTTCTTCAAATTTAAGTTTAAAATAAGACAGGTTTTGTTTCCATGATTAAAAAGTCAAAGATTAAGAATTGTTTATCGGTTATTTCACACGCGATTTTAAACTTTTGAAAAATTAAATTTGTTTCTGTAAGACATTTTTAAAATGAAAAGTATTCTAGAATAACAACTTTTCCAAATAAAAAGAAACTGAATAAATTTTAGGAGCAAAAAACCGTTTTCAAATCTTTTTCAAATGCTTCTGATAGCCATGGGCGTTAAAAATTTTAAGAATGGGGGAGAGCGGATCCGTCCATCGGAGGGCAAAACCCCATTATTGCAAATTATACAACTGTTCGAACTCAAAAAGGAAAACTTTTATTTACATATTTTATAGTTTCAAAATATTCGTAGCCAAGAATAACTTTATTTAAAAAATACCCTGGTGTCATCTGTTCATTTGATCTTAACTACGTCAAAACTTTATTATAGCATCACAGACAAAAAAACCTTTTTTTATACATAGAGAGAAATCTTTTTTCACTGTCTATTTCATTACTGAAGTGTTTTGATTCATAATTAATTCCTTTATATTCAAAAATGAGCTACTCAATAATTTTTTTTCTTCCAAATGTATCATTACAATTAAATGATTTTAACAAACACAAATTCAGTCAACCATCTCGTCAATATTTCAAAACAAAATTTGCTTGAAAAAAAAATCTTTTTCTTCCTAGAAAGTTGAATCAAAAGAGTAGTGAAAATACGAATAGCTAAGTATATAAAGAAAACATTTTACCGCCATTTATAAGATCTGGAAAAAGAGAAGCAAAAAGGTCAAATACGGTTATGTAATTTACAATGGCATGTCAAAATTATTTCAGTTGTCAGTGCTTTTTACTAGATTTATTCAAAGGGACTTTAAAAACATTTGAAAGTTTCGTGAATAGATATTTTTTAATAAAGTAAACACCTTGGAAATAAAAATTGTCTAAATTCCTTTTTCTGGTGCACTTATTTTTCCCATCGCTCCAAGATTTCGTTGAAACATGAAACAAGTTGGCTTCACGTTTGAAAATTTTTTGCTTTTGGTTTTTTTCAAATATTGATTTTCATCTCATTCGTATAACTCATTACTATCTAATCACTTTTTATGTTAAAAAATGTAATCTCAGAGAGCATGTAATTAAGGATTATAGATTAAAAGTATTCGAATTTTTAACAAAAAGGGAGTAAAAAAAAACTCGTAAAAAAAACTTACTGTTGCCAAGGTTTGTCACTAAAAGAAAAAATATATCTAAATTTAGTATCCAAAGTACGTAAATTACATGGGGAAAAAAAGCATTAAATGAAAAATTTCATTTAAAATTTATTTTTATTTCTGTAAGGACGTCATTTTTTTGTTGATGAATAATTGAATACAATCCTAATTCACATTAACAAAACAATAAAACCGTAAAAAATAATCTATAACTAACAAATCAATGGCCATTTACTAATAGTTATTTTTCCAGGAATAATTTTGAAAAGTACATTTTGCTTCTTAAATTACAGAAATTAGCAGTTAGACTTCTTTATAACGAAGTTGCTAAATTCCTAAAAAAAGTTTGTTTTATGGAAAATTCGTTATACAGAGTTTCATCTTTAAATTTTCTTTATAAACCACATAAAAATTATTTTAAATTCTTAAACACTATATATTCAACAAAATAATTATTCACACCTTTTTGTAATTTAATATACAGTCGAACCTCTATATAACGAGCTTCTATATTGGGAATTTTTCTTTATAGTGAACTTTTTCTTGGAACCTTGAACATTTCACAATTTTCTTCCTAAAATAACACTTCCAATAGCAAAGTGCATTTTCTATATAACGAAATTTTTCTGTTTGGATTCCATTTTTGTTATCCCTTTTTTTTAAAGTATTTCTGAAAAAAATTTATGTTATTCTCTCTTTAACATTTTATAGTGGTCATAAATCTTGAACTGGTTTTATTAGATCCCAACTCGGATTGGGCGTTCCATCCAAGAAGTGCAACCTGTAACCCCCTATTGCCCAGTTCACTAGAAACATCTTCGATATCCCCTTTCCCCCTCAGTATAGTTGTCCCGTGTCCACGTGCTATAATTATAAAATAATGTATTTTTAATATTACTTGTATTCTTAAAATTATAAAATGTCCTTAAAATTCATTAATTTTAGTATAAAATTATTTCCTTTATATTGAAAATATAGTGAATTCTTCGACATTATTTTTCTTTGTGTTTTCCTTGCAGTTTTCTTTTCTTTCTTTTTGATGGTAGATATATAAAATAAACATGTATTAATTTTAAAAATGTCAATAATTTTTTAATATATAGTGGACCATAATTTTACCTTATGTGGTTTATAAAGTATATTAAAAGTTGAACCTCTATATAACCAGTTTTCTATGTAACGAACTTTTTTCTGGGATTTAGTGACTTCGTTATATAGAGGTCTGACTGTATATTTATTTTATACATCTTACCTATTTAAAAAAAAGAAAGGAAGGAAGAAAAAACTTCAAGGAATGTTTCTTGACACCTTTATCTACTTCCTGAAGAATAAAATATTTTTTCCTTGATACTCAAGCACTTACGTTTTGACATTTTTCGAGGCTTACAGAAACGAGATTTTTAACGGCCTGATCAACACTTCAAACAAACGGAGCTAAGGTAAGGGCGCGTGGCTAAGCCTGAAAGGGGTATGTCGAAGATGTGTCCAGTGAACTAGTTTTTGATGAGGGGTTGAGAAAGGTTGCAGTTCAGGATGACACTTCAAAATTCTAATGCTGGGTAGGAGTTAAGCACCTAATAAAAACCAGTTTAAGATTTCATGACCACCCCATAAAATGGGTTAAAAAGAAAGAAGATAAATTTGAAATCAGAAATACTTCAAAAATAAGAGATAAAAAACCGAATCACAAGAGAAAAAGTTCGATCATTAAGAAACACTTTCATACAACTATTGGGGAAGTTACACGGAAAAATCATGAAATGTTCTTTGGATTCAGGAAAAGTTATAGAAAAATTCGCACTAAAGAGGTTTTTGGAATACGGTATTATATGCATTTGAGGCGTAAAAAATATACCAAAACCGAGAAATATGAAAATACTTATTTGGGGTATTATTTACAGTTCTCACACGAAAAGATTCGATATTAATTTATTTTTCCAAAAGTTTTTTATACTTACAGTCCCCAGCCAAACCTGAAAATATATTTTACAAAATACATGAATTTTTTCATGGGTGCACAAAAAAAAAAACTACTCCTTCAATTATGAAACATTTAATTAAAACAAACATTAAACAAATGAACAACAAATACATTTCATCGTAACAAAAGAAGTTATGGGCTATATTTTTTAAAAACGTTTCTAAACGAGCAAAATTGGATTAAAATTTTTCCCTAATATTTTTCTCGGAAACATTTTATTTTGTTCTTTATTTCTATACCTTCTAGATACGGTTATTTCTATCCAAACACGCGTAAAGGTATCAAGGTCATCGATAGTAGCTGTGATACGCTGTTTCATCTTCATCCAGGACCCTTACTTTTGCACAAACAGCACAGACGGATTTAGGTTCGATGGCGCCTTAGGCCCAGTAATTTGACCCCCCTTTTATTTAATAATAATACGAACACTAATAATGGATTCGAATTAAATTTAGGCATGAATTAAACACATGCCATATTTATTCGAATCAAAGCTGCCATCGATTCTAAGCTACAACCTCAAATTCTCAACAATTTTTGTGAAAAATGGAAAACAGTATAAAATGGTTTATCGGTATCCAATTTTACGAAATTAAAATAAATTTAAAATGAGAACTAATTAGAAGTGAATAAGTAATTATTTTGCCAGTATTGTAAACTTTTAAATACATACATGAACCTATAATTGCTCTAGCTGAACCACAAACAATTTTTTCCGTACGATTCTAAGCCGCACCCGATTTTCAGTGGCATTAACATTTGAAAAAAAAGTACGGCTTAAATTCGAGTCAATACTATATGTATACTTATATTTGTAACCTTATATAAGTAACCGGATAAAGGTATAATTAAATAGGGTGAATTATAGTATTTTGTGTTATAATGGTGAGAAAACAAACACTACCTTTAAACTTTTAAAGAAAAATTTGTAAAAAACCTAACGTTAATAGTTAAATGCTTTACCAACGAAAAACTTTTTAGTACCTAATTGTTAGATAGTATAAATTTTACTACTTACACGATTCCTTATTTTAAACAATAATGCTACCCTTTTAATATTGACAACTTGAGGTTGTCGAAGCAAGAAAAGAAGCCTTAAAATTCAGTCTTGCAGTTGATAAAAACAAATTCGATTCCAAATTTTTGCCACCTCGAAAATTTTGTCGCCTTAGGCCCGGGTCTCGTAAGCCTAAGCCTAAATCCGTCTCTGTCAAACAGCCCGCAGTTTTAAAATTGTTCATATCATTGTTAGATAGAATTTTTAATTGGAGGCTCTTTTCCGAATCGTAACTAGAAATGCTGTTGCACAACAGTGGCGGATTCCATTTTGCTAAATTCACGGAAACCTCTACCACTGTGGACACCTCCAATCCGACTGATTAGTCATATGATACTCCCACTGTTGCTTACGTCATTTCCGTCAGGGGCTAGAATCACCCAAGGGCTGCATGCGGCCCAAACACAAGTTATGAAAATATTTAAATTAACACATTTGTATTAACAAAAATAATGTATGCAATATTGTTCGTTGACACTTATTTTGAAATAAAAATTGAAATAAAAACATCCTAATATGTCATGAGAATTTACGTTTCGCATTATGTGTGTCAGCAATCGAAGGCGAATGTTTACCTTAAATCTTCAAATGGAATGCATTGAACTGCAAAGTGACATTCAACTGAAAGAAAAATTTGGGAATGTTTCTTTACTGGATTTTTATAAAGATCCCGCGATAAATATCCTCATTTTCACAATCAAGCTTTATTAATGTCTTCAGCTTTCGGCTGTACCTATATTTGTGAACGATTATTTTCAAGAATGAAGCATACAAAAACAAAAATAGGACAAAGAACACGGACAAACATCTTGAAAATGTATTAAGAATTGCAACCTCGTCTGTTGAACCCGATAACGATTTGCTTTTTCGACAGAAGCAAATACATCCATCTCATTAATTTGAATTTTTTTCCATCTTCATGAAATCCAAACTAAATGAAACAAAACTCTTACACATTTAAAATAAATATGTACCTATACATATCTAATTCAATTTTTAAAAACAATTAGTAAAAAAAAGTTAATTTATTTTAATAAAACTGCACAGAGTTAGTTTTCATTTCAAATTGTTGAAAAAATATTGCCCAGCAAAATTTTGTTGCAATTTGGCCCTCAAACGGCCCTAACTTAGACACGCATGAGCCAGATCAAACTGTAAGAGTACTTCTACCGCACGGTTCGTTGAGGGGATGACTGTTACTATTTTACAGTATCTGGAAAGTGTGTACTTTATGAATCCCCCTGTAGATTATTGAAATTAGAAACCCTTTTTGCGTCGGATTTATGTGTTGAATGCGCAATGCTCCAATAAAATCAAAAGATCGAAGTAAATTATTATTGCAATGTATTCAACTTCCATGCTTACCTTTTATAAGTCCCTCTAAGGAAAAAAAGAAGTCAAGAAAGCAAAATGTGAGTATATAATTAAAAAAGTAGCACCAAATCAATTTGTTCACGCATTTTATATAATTATCAGGATTTATTATCTTCTTTAAAGCTTGTTGATTTGTCATATAATAAAGAAAACTATAAAAAAAAACCATATGTCTACATTCAAACTTATATTTTAGGTTTGAGCCTGTAATTAAAATTCACGTTACATCCCTCATTTTTTTTAGATATCTTTTCAAGTCTGACTCCTTTGTTGTTACTAATATGACCCATTTAAAATAAAAGACATTAAATGAAATAGACTACCTGATGCCCGTAAAAAACAATAGGGAAACGGTGAGGTTTCGTGCCGTTTGCGGCCTGTTCGTAAAAACCTCCTCCTTCCACGGGTCCTGAGTGCCACCACTTATGTGTACTCTTGAGATTTGTGATATTTGAGATAAATAAAGGTAGCGCGATATAGATTAATTTAAATATTTAGTTTATTTGCGTCACAGCTATTATTTACAGATTATACATTGAGGTTATTAAAGTTATTAGATTATTAGAGTCCAAGTTCTGTGGTTTGTGAGGGAGGAGTTTTGTGTTGGTTCTCAGTGAAGTTTTTTACCAACTCCCGTTCTCTTACTCTGCCCTCTCTAGGGTCTAGGGCAGGGATGGCGAACCAATGGCACGCGACGCCAAATTTTTGGCACGCCACCGATCAAAAAGGTTTGCGTTTTAGTTCAAAATAACAAAGTTCACTAAGTATTAATAACAAAAGTGAATAATCGGTCACGGTGCGCAATCGATGCCAATAATGAAATTTTGGAAACATTGGAATTCGATTCCAGACGCATTTAACTGCTTACAGAAGCTGGATCATGCTATTAACCATATGTTCATCTACCTAGGCCAACGAGTCATTAATTTTCAGAGATGAATAACATCAAAGATTCACAAAAAAACGTTTGGCAGATGACTCCAAATCGGGTTGCATTTTGCTAAAAGTAGCATCTTACTATCCTTAAAATAAGTTAATTATCATCTAATCTGCAACAATAGAAGTCACACCAGTGGCGTAACGTACATCTCCGCATTACGGGGGGAGGGGGGCAAAGTCTGACTGATGCCAAGTACGTAACCTTTGTAAGATCCGACTTGGGACTCAAACCCTGACTTTGCAGGGAGCCCCTAATATTTTCCGTTACGCCACTGAGTCACACCGTTGTTACTTTAACTTGAATTACACGTATAACTTAACACACTAACATTTACTAATATTATATATTTTTCAGAAAATAAAGAGTTTTGAGTTGTTTATATTTAGTTTTATTATATTCCCGATAATCACACACAAATCAAAATTATTTGATGGCACGTCTATACCTCATTAAGCATTTCTTGGAAAAAATGGCACGTTGATCCATATAAAGGTTCGCCATCCCTAATCTAGGGGATGACAGTCGTCGGCCTCTTTAGACTCGAAGTACATCCAGTTCGTGGGAGGACTAAGAGGGTTCCTCGTGGTGTCAAAGGTTGCCGGGGCGATGTCCAAGACAAGACCACGCAATATTTTAAGGGTGCAGGTGTCATTGCACGTGTGATGATCATACCGACAAAAGAAGCCGTTTCACAGCTGAGTAGCGGGAACGTCAAAACGCCCACACAGGGCTCAGTTGATGGAAAAATACCTCAAATAGGAGGATATTGGAGGACTGGAGCTGCCCATTTTCTTAATCCCGTTGGACACGCATGGGACGTCTTTGGATTCTCAGTAGAAACTCGAAAATCAGCTCCAAGGACCATCGATGAGCTCAAGAGAGCCTTGGTGCCACAGTGGGTTGATAAGGACACCGCGGCAAACTTTAAAACACCCGGTACGTGAGTTGTTTTGCTGTTAGAGGCGTGCTTACACCCTATTCGACAAGTTTTTCTCTGAATGACAGGGTGTCGGGCAGTTGCTTTGCTGGATAAATGAGTAGTTTCCTTATTTAGGGTGTACGTTGTGCCGATTTTTGTCTTCCCATTTATTGGTCTTATATCGGATGAATTTTGGACAAGTTTGATTTTATTTGCTATCTTAGTTCTTTTATTTAATTAAAAAAAAATTTGTCCCTTTACTTGCTTTTACCAGTCTATTTTAGGCTATTTTTAGTGTTTCAATGGCCAATGGATGAGAGGATGAGTCTGGGTAACGATTCGAATACCTTCAAAGCATCTGTGAAAACAAATTACTGTTTGGATTCGAGATCCATTCAATTGCTTTCTTAAAAGCAAACATCTCAGTGGAGAAATCCTAACATTCAAGATAAAGGGGTCAAGGGATTGATCTATGAGATAAGAAACACCCAAACCATGATTCGTCGGCTTGGAACCCAGTGTGAGTACGGACACAATAAAAAAATTGGTAAATCAAGTCATTTAAAAGCTTATAAATATTATTTAGCTATGTTCGTTTAATGTTAAAGTTTTCAAAAAGATCCTTTTTTTCCAATGGGGATGTGGATTGTTATTTTTATCATTGCTGACCTAGTACATTCCCTAGGAACTGGTATCGCGGTACCATATAGGACATACCACCTGCCGCAAATAATTTTGACGCCCAGTTTCCTCCCCAGAGGGAAGCACCTGTGCTCTGACGATGCTAACTTGTTCTAGGAATTTAATTTTACCGAGAGCACCCAAACCAAACAGGAATTCAAGGGATTTTTTACATGTCGCATAATCATACGACAGGAACAGTATCTATTTTCTGCATCATGAAAATCCCCTTTCTTGAGCGGGGTCGAACCCCGCAACCTTAGGTACAAAGGCCAGTGACAAAAACCAACTATGGAAAAGTTTTCAAAAATACGGGAAAACTTCAGCTCTCTTGAATATTGAAGTACTAATGATTCCATGGCTGTTCTTAATTCTACGAAAAGGAGTTGAATATCTGGCACAAAACAGTCTATTTTTCCATATTTGTGAGCTACATCATATCCTTAATTTTTTTATTATAATAAAAAATATTTTTAAACATCAGTCACACAATATTTTTTTTTAAAAAAATTAATGAAATCTTCAACATACTTTATTTGACCCTTACGATTAAATTCTATGATCTGACGCAATGTGTGAAACATTAAAGCAAGGTTTAATACTTATTTTCCCTTTCCCCCATCTGAAAAGAAAAAAGAAAAAAATTTTTTTAAATTATAAAAATCAAGTTCATCTAAATGCTTTTCTAATAGCTTTAGTCACCAATGCTTTTTGGATCGATATCCTTAATAGGGCCTGCAAATAGGAGGATCAGCTTAAGACAGCGTTTCTAAAGCGGAGCTCCCCCCCTTGAAGGAAGTGGGATAACCCTCGGGGAGGCGGGGAAAAAAAGTTATTTTAAAAATTGTTTTCTGAAACAAAAAAAATCATTCCTGACATAGTAAAAATAAAATACACCACGTTTTACGATTAAAAATATATCGTATTGCAAATTTTATTTTATAATTAATTTAAAATGAGTTAAAAAAAGTTTAAAATTTCCCGTGCCCCTTAAAAAATTTAAAAAATTAACCCTTTAAATTATTAATTTGTCGGTTTAAAATTTAAACCTTTAATGCGTTTAAAAAATTAGGATTCGCTCCCCAATACTATTTTTAAATTTGGGGGGGGGAGGTTAAAAAAGGAACAAAAAAAAAATCCCCTAAAATGGGTAAACTTAAAACATTTCAAGGTCCTTTTATTACATTCCAAAATTCGGAATAATTTTATGGATAGTATGCAAAAATAGATCGTACTTTGGAAAGACGTATATATACGTTCGGAGCAGTTAACAGACTGGCTGGCTGGCTTTAAAAGCCGGTGGCACAAAAAGGGGTTAAGTCTTTTAGCTTTGCGCCCAAGTATACATTATTAAATTCACTACATTTTTTTAGAAAAAACGTTGTTTGGGGTTTTGAAAGTTTGGACGGCAAGATGAAGCAAAAGTATGGTTTAAATCTTTCGAAACTGACATGATACCAAAGCAATTAGAATCTCTTTCATATTTTTATTGTTTTTATTCAATACTGGTGGATAGGACTCGACGCTGTTTGGATTCAATAAAAAAATTCAGTTTTTTTAAAAATAGACATTTTTCCCCTTAGGCAAAAAGGGTTTTTTTTACACTCAATCGGATTTAAATGAAGAGGCTTTCCCCCCCCCAAAAAAGTTCGTTATATAAAGATTCATCTTTCAATATACTTTATAAACCCCATAAAATAAATTTTAAATTCATAAATACTCTTATATTATTTTTAAAAATTTATTATTCACACCGTTTTGAATATTAATAACGATTAATTTCATACTTTTTTTTCCTTCAAAAAGAAACCTTCACGGAAAAATAAAAAAAACATTGTTCAGGAATACACTGTATTTTAAAACTTTAAAAAATTATTTTATATTAAATGTAAACGAATTTTTTAACATTTTCTAATTTTAAACCTGCAAGTCATTTTAAACGTACATTAATTTATATCCAGTGATTTTAAGCCCCCACTACCACATGCGTCCTTAACTTTACTGATAAAACTTGTTAGTTTTATTTGAATTTTTCTTTAAAAAATTATGGCCATTTCAATGCTCTGGGTGAGTCAGGCACCTAGTAAAACCAGTTCAAGGTTATCGATCACCATAAAATATGCTAAAACAGAAAATGATTTGACAAATGTCCTGAAATATTTAAAAAATAGGGAGAAAAAAATCGCATCCCAACAGGAAAAGTTCGTTGAATAGAAAATGCACTTTGCTATAGGAAGTTTTTTTGGGGAAAAAAATAGAAATTTCTGTTTGGAAAAAATTTAAAAAATAAAAAAATTAAAAAAAGGGGGTCACATCGGGTTGACTGTTTAAAAAACAAAATCGTTAAAAAAATTCCCCCCACCAACGAATCCATTTTAAATTTAATTTTTCATTAAAGCCGCATTTTGAAGTTGCAGGGCAATTGGTCAAGGTCATTTTGACTCTCGGTCAAATGATGAGGACGATACTTTGCTACACCACACCCTTTCCCCAAACTTTCCCTACACTAACTCGGGGGCTTGGCCCGACATGCATCAATCCCTCTACACGATGGGTCTTCAGTGGTCTAGGCCGCCCACATCCCCAAATCCCCTTTCCAAAAGGGGGGGGAAAAACCAAATAAATGTTTTGTTCCCAAAGGGTACTGTATCGCCCCCAAAGGCATAACGACCTGTGGGGTCCACCCCCCAAAAAAAGTAATTTGGGGGATCCATGAAATGAAAAATGGGATTACGTTAGTGGTTTCAAAACCAGATCGTTTTTTTAAATTTTAAAGGAAACTCAAAAAATGGAAGAAGATTTTACCTATAAATTAAACTCGTGGCGCATCACCTATGAGGGGCCGGGCCGACGCGCCCTTCCAATATACGTGATCATTGGGCTTTAAAAAGTGCTGAGCAGTTTCCCCCGGATCATTTGGTGTCTAAAGCGAGACCCCAGTGTTTAAGTCTCCAAGCAAGCTTGGTCCCATTTATCCCCCCTGCAGTAGGGATGAAAACTGAGTCGACCCAATAGAACCCCGGATGTGGGGGAAGCGTGATACGCTACCACCAACTTGGCCTTAGATTTTCCTATTTCAAAACTTAAAGAGGTTAATTTGCGTTACTAGATGACGTATAAATTATATTAAAACAAAGGGAACCCTTTGTTTTCTTGCCAGAATTCTAAAAAGTTTTTGGGCGTCGCGATTTTTTTAGTTTCTTTCCAAACTGCCGGGGAAAAAACGCAACCTCGTTCAACACAAATGCCGTCTATTCAAGTTTTGGAAAAAAGCGAAGGGGCGACTATGGGAAAAATCACAGTAGGCAATGAATTCATAATGTCATTGAAAAAAAAAAAAAAAAGAATAAATGTCGTATTTAAAAAAAAATGAACGGATGGGGAAAAAAAGTCTGGATTAGAAACTTTGACTTTAAAAATGTCCGTTATTTATCCGTTGGGCCGTCAAAATATTTTTTTGTTTTTCAGAAGAAAATTTAGGAAAAAATTAAAAAGAAAAAAAGGGGAGGGGGAAAAAAAGAAAGGGGCTTTCCAAAAAAAAATTTTTTTACAAGAAGGGGGCTAAAGGAAAAAGTTTGGCCTCTTTCCCCCCAAAGCAGGGTCGAAAAATTGAAAAAAAAAACAGTTTTTTTTTTAAATTTTTAAAACATCAAAGAAAAAAATATTTTAAAAAAATCCCTTGTAAAAAAATTTGGGATAAAAATTTTTCGTTAGGGGGGTTTTTAAAACCGAAAACGGAAAATGTAAAAAAAAGTTGCCTTTTCAAAAAAAGGGTAAAAATCAAAAAAGGCCAGTTGTGAGATGGGTAAAAAAAAGGTGAGAAAAGGCCTGACCCCCTAGGGGGGGAACCCTAAAAGGGGAGTTTTTTAAATGAAAGGCCCTTTCCTGGGTCCAAAGGCCTACATTTTCTAGTGGGGGGGGAAAAAAATGGGCCCCACCACCCAAAAGATTTCCCCTCAAAAAATTGGGGGTAAAAAAACCAAAAGGCTTTATTGTTTGCCAAACTCAAACCTTTTTCGTTTTAATTCGCTTAAGGGAATATTTAAAAACAGGAAATTTTGGAAATTCCCCAAAACCCCATTAAAAAGGTTTTTAAAAAAAATTTTTTTCCGGGGTTTACAAAATTTTTTTTTAAATAAAAAAATTTCCCCCCTTTCCCCTATTTTAAAATTTTTCAAAAAAAAATCCCCATTTAAGGAATAATAAATCCCGGTTAACTTCTTTTAACGGGGTTTTTTTTTTTTTTGTAATGAAAAAGTTGGACTTTTCAAATTTTCCTTTTTTTGGAAACAGAGAACGTTTTTTTTCGAAGTATCAAATTTCGATTCAAAAAAGGGGCAAATGATTTGATAACATCCTGGATCGAATAGGGCAGGAAACTCCTTTTTTATCCCCCCCTTCCACAACGCTGAGGATATTTTAAAATTCTGTTACATTTTGACGGGCGCCCCCGGTGCATGTGAAGTTGAGGAAGATCGGAACCCTGAATAGCGCTTGCGAAATTTTATACGCATTAAAACTGTTCTGTTTTCTAAAGCTCTACATTGTCTGGGAACTTAAAAAAGGGTCCGATGTAGTTTTTTTTTTTTCCCTAGAGTCACAAAAAAACCCTTTTGAGTTAGGAATCAAAAAATTTTCAACATTTTAGTTTTTTAAAAAATTTTCCCAAAGAACGGTGCAAAATTCCTAATAGTATTTTACTAGGAATAAAAAGCGTCAATTTTAAACCCTGGATATTTTTTGTTATTGCATTATAGAATTTAAAAGTTGGTGCTAAAAAATTGTTGTTTGTTTACCCCAAAAACCATAACCCCCCTTTAACGAACAAAAAGCGTCCCATAAATTTCCAAATCGAGGTCCGACTGTATTTTTTTACGTCCTTCAGTGCCAGTTCAAT
This sequence comes from Trichonephila inaurata madagascariensis, assembly GCA_019973955.1. Taxonomy (NCBI): domain Eukaryota; kingdom Metazoa; phylum Arthropoda; class Arachnida; order Araneae; family Nephilidae; genus Trichonephila; species Trichonephila inaurata. Next base: position 16,091 of record BMAV01017955.1, on the reverse strand, counting down.
CATTGTCATGATGTGGGAAACAAACTTTTAAGATCGAATAAAAATTTTGGTATCAATAACACCATAAGAACTTCTATATGAATTTTCCTGTTTACTCTCCTGCTATTGAAAGGATAAATACAAAAATCTTTAAAAATTTTTCGGGAGCTTTTTTTAATCCTTAATCGCCAAAAAAATGGGAAAGTGTTTTTATCTTCTGTTGGGATTTAAAATTTTTCCTTGCTTTTTAGTTTTTCCCCAACACATGTACACTAAAAAGTAAATGTTGGTGGAAATCTCTTTAAGAAGTGGTATTTTAACCAGTCAATAGGACTTTTATCATTCAAGAGAGTTACTTTGAATCACTGATTCTCAATAATATTTGCAAACGGAAAACAGTTTAATATATTTTTTCCAATGGTCCTGCGGATCGGTATTTACGATTGCAGACTTAGTACATTCCCCGAGAGCTGGTATTACTTTTTAGTGCGGCACCCTATGGGTGGAATACTAATCGCCACAATGTAATTTTGACACCCAATTTCCTCCCCAGAGGGAGGCACCTGAGCTCTAAAGATGTGGAATGATCTAGGAATTTAATTCCCCTTGGGCATTGCAACATACTACTCAAGTTTTCAGGGTAAATAATCACCATTAAGTTTAATTTTCTTTGTGACGGTGAAGGGTTCCTTGGGAAGTATTCTTCCCACTCCTAAAATTTAAATGTAAACATAAAATTCGGCAAAATAAAATATTTCCTTAAATGCTATTGTTTAATTGTTAATAAAACATTAAAAAAAAAAACTGTGAGAAATTCAAAAGGGCAATAAATAGCCCACGAAAGGGTCAATTTCAGACGGGGAACTCCATTAGAATTTTTTCTTCCGAGCGCTATTCTGTTACCCCCTGTACCACACTCATCAAAATCGGACAGGAACACTTCTGGCCTTTCTTTAACTAGTATCAAAAATTTTTAATCATGCAAAATAAGTATTATTCTTCAATAATACTTCGTATTTCGACAAAGTAATATCAAACATTTGAGTTTGTTAGACATTAAAAAAAAAACATGCGAAATATTATTTTTTGGATCCGAATTTTTATGGTCTCTTTGTGTTGTTTTCAATTCCGTTCCATGATTTCAGTGCAAGTAAACAAACCGATTCAAACCCGAACTTTTTGCAAGTTTTGTGATTTCTGGTTGGTAGCAACTGCAATGCAAATCGAGCGACTATTTAAACTCGGCTCTTGTTAGTTTTTTAGGGAGAAAGAGAAAGAAATGAAATATAAGAAATGTGTTTTAGCTATTAAATAGAGAGAGCCTGGTTGACTATGCAACTGTGTGTTGCATCACCATTTCAAGATGATAAATTAATTTTAAATATTAGACTGTAAGAAGATGTTTCGCGAATCGGATGTCTGGTAAAGTTGATTTTTGAACTAAGATTTTATTAGTCAACTTATTGTTTTTGATCGCTCCATGAAGAGCACATTGACTTTATCCTTGATTATTAATAAAAGTCATTTTTAAGAAACTGCTTTCATCTTTATTCCTCCTCGACACAAAAAAAAATCTAAGTCTGCGAAATCTAGGGTTATCTTACTAGGAAGTGTAACAGAGTTAACAATTTTATAGGAAAACCACAAATTTGGAATGAATTAAGAACAATTCAATTGACAAAAATCGGTCAAAAAATCAAATGTGATTTTTTTTAACCTAAATTATTTTAAATTTTTTTTCTATAACCTCAAAAAATTTAAAATCTCATAAAAAACCAAAAATGTGATTTTGTTTTATTCCCCCCTTAAAACATTTTTAAATTTCTATAAAGAAAAATAATAGTTGGTCTTCATTTAAAATGCCAGGGCTTTTTTCTTATTGTGCCTAATGTTTTGATTTTTTTTTACCTATTGCTAATAGTTCATGGAACAAAAGTTGGTATGCATTTTTGATTAAAGCAATACTTATTTTTTTAATATAATTGAAATCAGAATTTATACATTTTTCAAGGAATTTTCAATAAGCATTCATAAAAAAAAGTATTGTACGAATACCAATCATGTTATCGTGAAACCCATATCAATTTTTGTTATACATAGTGTGACGTACTTGTAAATCAAGTTTCATACGTGTACGTATATTTTTGTAGGAGGAGTAGCATTTTAAAACCAGTTAACACATTTTAAGTTTTTCCTTAAAAAATTAAATGGCTAGTTTTATATGAAATTTTGAGCACAAAATCTATTTTACATAGTATACAGCCAGTAGCGCACACAGGAATTTTTCAAGGGGGAGGGGGGGAGTCCGGGGTTGAAAGTTCACCATTCTTGTATCATTCTATTTTTGATTTTGTCGATTTTTCAGGAACAAAACACAGTAAAAACTAATTATTGAATAAATAATTAGCATTAATTAATAAAATTAATCATTAATAACAAATATTTAAACTTTACGTATTATATACTTAGAATTATAACCAATCGAAAAAAAATCAAGGGCTTTGGGGGTCCGCCTTGTGTGCGCCACTGGTATACACACTTAGGAGGAAAGCCAAAAATTTTTGAAAATCCTTAAGTTAACAATTTTTGCGTAAATCGTACCGTGTCCCCTTAAAAAAAAATTTCTGAATGCTTACCTCCGTTTCCACTATGATGATCTAATTGAAATAAAATACATCATTTAAAAATACTTACATACATTTAAAAGTATCGTAACATCCGGCGTATCACGCGCACTTTTAACTCAAAAAACAAGAACGAAATTTACTGTTGGGCGTTATACACCGGGTATAAAAATGGCAGCGTTAAAAATAAAAGAAAAGATGAACATAGGGGAAAAAATTAGACTTTTACATAGATCGAAATACTATTTATTTTTTAAAAAAAATTACATTTTTATGAACTTAAGGGTTGCAGTTCTAAAATTATACTATTTTTTTCTCTTAAGTTTAGAATAATACCTCAAATAAATGACTTCAAAACATAAAAGCATTGCGCACGTACATTTCGGGTTTCTTCGTAATGATTGATTGAATATTAACGTCGCACTGTTCAGCTACACGAGGGCTTTTGGTGACGGACCACGTAATTTTGAACCATGGTCAAGTGACGTGGACGACACCTGAGCTGGCACCCCCGGGTTTCTTCGTAAAAAAGGGGGTGAGCGTTATAAGGCGAATACACTTAAACATCAAAAATTTCAACTTGAAAGTATAAGTGTGCGTTATACGCCTGATTTTACGATATATTTATTCCTTATTAAAAACATATTTAAATAAAGTATTTTTATTGACAAGGAAATTACCACTACAAAACATATTAACATTTTTTTAAAAAAATTGTGAAGACTTTAGTTTTTTTTATGAATTGACACAAAATGCAGGCATAGAAGTATACTCTAAATAGCCTTAGAGTCGCAAGACCTCTCGTGAGGTTGGCAGAAGGGGAAGACAGGTGGGAGACCCTGACCCCTCCTAAGGTGTTCTCCATCAAAATTGGGGTGAGACCGAGCCAAAACGTACTGTCACCTGTTTGGTGCTGAAAGCTACGGCTAACGACAGGGCTACATTTAGCCCTTTACCGTGATGCATTTCGTGGGCTTCGATCTGACTACGTCAGACATGTGGAAATAGTAATAGCAACAAACTGGTTTGATTAAAATTGATTTGGGGGGAGTTAGGAGGCCAAAACATGTCGGTGGCCTCTCAGGTCGGGTGCGCCTGATTCAGTTTCGCTCAGAAATGTGCCCGACAAAGGGTTAATACAGATGCTGCCAAAATAGCAACTGGATCATCGTTTGAATAAGTACATTGGAAATTTTCAAGTAAAAAGATAATTATTAATCTAATTAACTGTGATTACGAATGCCTTGTTGATAATTTTTTATACAATATCCCTTTGGCATGGATTGATTTTATATTTTCTCATAAATTTTTTGGTTTATATAAAATATTAGATTTGTATCAGTATACAGAATGGTCCCTAATTCATGATACAAACTTTAACGCTAGCTACAGGACATTGTAGCAATAATTTGTTGTATAGAATGTATGGGCGCAAGTGAAGCGGTGAGGCACAAAAGGGGGAAATAAAAGAAAAGAGAAATGCAGTTATAGATTGGTGGCGAATGTTATCTGGTTTTCGTAAATACGGTTAAGAATGGCAGGATGTTCCGATCGCCATTCGCGACCACATGCAATTCCAGCATGATGGGCGCCTGCCCACTTCAGCGCTGATGTGAGTGCTTACCATGTAACGGATCTATTCGCGAACCTCCTGCTAATCTTCTTGGGGTAAAACTGTTTCTTTAAATTTTATTCTTTTGAAAACTTTCTCCCGAAGAAGAAGACGTGACTTATGCAAATCAAGGCTTATATTTAAACATTAATTGTCAGGTTCGAAAAAGAGAGAGACTAGGAACTAAAAGATAGCTGATAGTGATGAACGTAAAGTGAGTCGAGAGTGATTCGTACATTATTTGATTAATATTTGAGATTGACGATTGGGCCAATTTGAAATTTAAATTGGATGAGTGACGGCTTGAAGTAGATTAACTTTAAGCGTTACTTCGATTATTTTGAATGTGTATGGCTAAAACGCTTCAAGAGTAAGAGATTCAATTTACAATTACAATATTAATTATATCGTCTTCCTCGCTTTTGCTTCCATATTTATCTAAAGGTACACTTCCAAACTTGGGTTGTTCAGATTTGTTAGGTTGTTGAGACTTTTGAACAAATTGTGTTTGCTTTGATTATGGCTCATCTTCACTGAATATCCGTAGCTGCAGCACGTGTGCGTGAAATACCTAGCATCTTTGAACGTATGCGGCAATTGCTCCACCGACGCTGTCAAGTGTGTATCACGACTGGTGGGTGCAACTTTGAGCAGTTCCTGTACTTGTCAACGACGCTTTCAATAAACACTTCGACTTTCCTTTTACTCTTATTATTTGTGTTTGGGCCTCACTTGCGCCCTTGCATTCCTATACAATAAATGATTGTTACAATATACTGTACCTATCCTAAAAAATCAGGCATATCAAACACGTGGCCCGCCAACATATAGTTCGTGACGCGCCGAGAATTTTCAAGAATTTTTCAATTCCTACTATTAGCTCACACTCTTTATATATTTACTTATTTATCTTCATGGAATTTTCAATCGTTAGTAAAATACAAATTAAAAGCGCTTCATTGAGCTGGAACTTTATATACATGATTATTTTGGATGGCAATACAGTAATTTAATTATAATTGATAAAAACTAATTACCACTTAATGTTGTCAATTCTGTCTAATAATATATATACATATTTCAATGAATAGCAACTATTTAATAAAAAGTAGCTAAAATAAAAGTTTTCTTTGTGGATCTAAGAATAAATTGACTTAATTCTTTTATATGTATTACTTGTTATAAGTATCAAGCTTATGAAGTTTTTTTCAATTTGAAATTTATTTGATGGGCATTTTTTTATAAATATATTTACCTGTTATCTATTCTTTTTTTAAAAGGAATTCTATCTGGTAATTTAAATCGCTTTTAGATTAAAAATTATTTTCCAGCTTTTATTAAAAATTTTCATTTAATTTTACTATAATAAAGTAATTTTTATTGAATTCTGAAATGCATTTGTTCATATTACTCGCTACTGATGGCACCACGATTCATTAGATGAGTAATTTTTATTTCTCTTCTTCCTTCTTTGGAAAGGAATATAATCTTAAAATGTATAATGTTAATACATTTGCAAGGGTTTTCAGAAGACAAAATCATAGGAATTAAGATTTATTTCTTCTACAAAAACAGCAAGAGACATTCATTCAATTTGTTGAAAAAGATACCGCTTGCTTTTATTATTGATGATAGTAAAAGTTGTTTTATATTATCGCATCTAATAGCACGCGCGTACACACACTTACACAGCTCGAAACCATTTACCTAAGGGAAATGTATTAGCAGATGCTTAATTAAAACGACGGAAGTATTATATTCAGCCAGAGGAACACAGATGCAAGTTTAAGTCGAAAGAGTGTAGCTAGAAGAGTTAATCAACTGGCCAAAATTTGAGAAATTTTTGACTTGATTAAATATCAGCATTTCAAGCCTACTCCAATGAAACTGATGGAAGTGCAGATATTCTAAATATCACTCATTCGTTTTTATTCGTGGATGCGATGTTAATTTAAAAATGAGTGAAGAACTTTTTAAAGCATTCGTATGCTTAATATAACCACTGGAAATGCTACTTTTGATTCACTTGTGAAAGTTTGGAAGAAGTTATCTTGGGAAAAAACTGTTTGTCTTCTGACTGATGGTGCATTTACTATGACTAGAAATACTAAAGGAGTTGTTGCAAGATTAAAAGAAATATGTATAAACAGCATGGCAATAATAACTTTGAGTCTTTTCATTGTATTATTTATCAGCACAAAGGACTGTGCCCCAAATTTAAAAATAGTCTCCAAAATTTAAATTATATCGCAGCGCGGTTAATCACTGTCAATTTCTTACCATTTTCGCAGATATGAAATATTAATGTATGATTATAATAATGTATAGGGGTTGGAAACTTTTTGAATCGCAGAGGTGTATAGTGAGAAAGAAACACCTGTATTCTGTACTTTTATTGGTTTACTCATCACACATCGTCTTAGTGTGTTTACATCTTCTGTTTTTCTGTTTTCTGCTTCTCAAAATCATTCTGAGGGTTACCATGCTATTCGGAAGAAGCTATGGTCGGGTTTACCACAAGTAGTTACTGATTCTTCAACTTCACGGAACAATCATGGATTTTTTGGAAACAAAAATTCCTTAGTGGCTGAATTAAAAGATGGACAATGCATAAAGGACCTGACTTTCTCATTTTAAGTCAAGTCATCTCAAGTCATCTTAATCAACTTAATCCTTAGCTTCAAGGCAAAAATCATGTTGTTACAACGCTATTTGATACTATCGTTACGAATTTTGTGTAAAATAGTGTAAATAATTTTTATTTGGATGTGTGTAATGTCTTTATCTTACTCTAAATTAGATTTAATGTCGGTTAAAATTGTAATATTCACAGGCAACGCTGTCACATACTCTTAAGTTATAATGGTGATTCAATAGGAACTTGGCATAATCTTGGTAAAAGAGCCAAGCTGGCGTCATTTTTGGCGAGTTCCGGACCCTCTGGATTCTTCTAGAAATTAGTAGAGAAATCCACTCATTTCAAGATCTATGACGCAAGCGAGTCTTCTTCGAATTATCCGCAAAGCCATTAAATAGAGAGATGCTCGCCGAAAGTCAGTCATTCTGGTTTTGACTAGCGATCAGTTAGTATTGTTCTGATTGTTGAAGCGATTAGTGATTACTTCGGCTGTAGAACGAGATTGTGAATAATCTCTAATATACGTACATTTTAGACACCGATAATTGTGTCTGAGTGCTGTGAACGTGTGAAGACCTTCTGAGATTTATTCTGCGAATATTGATGTTGAATCCTGTATTTCGAGGATTGGATTTTCGACAAAAAATTCTCATCGCTCTTAAAAAGAGCACGCGCAATTAACTTTGTGACTGATTTGCATAAAATTCTCGAACCTCGGATCTGCGTAACAATATTAATTCTTTCAAACACATTTTATTACTTTGGCGAAAATAAATAGGAAAAGAAAATAAGCCTCACTTTTAAAGCTTTCAATATTCAATATATATTGATTAAATAATTTAATTTACAGAATATGCTCACAAAATCAAATTGTTAGGAAACAGTATTCGGCGGAAGATTTTCTAATTTTAAGAACTGAAATTACAATTTCGTCTTTTTATTTCACCTCTATCAATCAATGTTGAAATTCTTGATGAAAACTTCCAAAACGGACTTAATTGAAATCCAATGTGATTTTCTTGATAAAGCAAAAATGTATTGAAGGGGAAATTGCAGATTCTTATGCATATTTATCTGCAGACTGGTTTCCTAATATGTTATCGTTTGTTACGCGTATTACAGCTGTGTTCGGACGCCCTTATTTATGCGAGTAACAATTTTTTAATGAAAAATAACAAAAACTCAGTAAGGCCAAGATTAACCCCAATCAGCATTTATCATCAGTTTTAAAGTACATCAGCAATATGGTACAGGCAAATTATTTCTAGGGAAAAACGATGTCAAATATATTCTAAAAAGTAATATTAAACTATATTTAAAATAAATTAAATTTTTTTGACTATATATATGAAATATTTACAATTTAAATTAAGAAAAATAACTTTAAAAGAAATAAAGAAACATATAACTATATTTAATATAGTAGTAAACATGTACATTAAGCCTAATAAATACATAATACAACAATTCTAAAAATCTTATTTTATTAATTTTTTGTTTATTGAAAAGATGCGACCCCCAACTTAATATAAAATAGATCATGCGGCCCCTAACATCATACCAGTTTGACATGCCTGGCTTAAAGTTTGTACCATGAATTCGGGACCACCCTGTATAAGTTGTTTTCTATTACTGTCTAACCAATAATTGTCTCCGTAACTGGCTTGTAAATGAGAATGTGAGAAAAATAATGATTCCACGGTCGTGTTGTCTTTAGAGTTAATAGCGTTGTTTGTCGGATTTGAATCTTGTTGTAATTGGTTGTAAAATGAAAAATGTGTTGCGATATTCGTTTCGTAAACAAGTTCATGGAGAACTTCAAAAAATTTATTTCGTATTTACTTACGTTCAACTTGACCTGAAAAAAAATCATGCGTCAGCGTTAATCTTTAATACAATGACTGTGATAAATTTCTAATAACAATTGCAGTGGTCTTCAAACTGTGTTCAATGGAACTTTGAGGTTCCACGAGTCACAATAGAAAAATTGAGAAGAAATAAATATGCATGCAAAATGGATTCACATTCTCTATGAAGTTTATATAGTTACAAGTACCTAAAGCTCATCCCCCCCGCCACAGCTATTCATTAAAACTGAAAATTTTATTTATATATAAAATAACTTTATTTTACAATAATTTTCAAATTTTTATTATAATATAATAAAAGAATATTAAAATATTTTATCTTTATATATATACTTCCTACTAGATTGGGATAATTCTATTATATTAACAATTTCAGGTTCCACGAGATAATAATATACTCGTTACTTAGCCCAATGTCTTGTAAAACTAAATAGTTTTCAAATGGAAAGTACACCCTTTTGCATTTGTGGAAAAGACACCTATAAAGATGGAGAGGTTCTCAACGTGTGAGTGGCTACAAAAACAAATTAAACTCAAAATATGTAATGTGATTCCATTTAATCTCAATAGACCCAAACTTTGACACTTTTTGAGAAAAAAAGCAAGCACATTTCCCAGTTACTAAATATAATGCATGCATGTGTAGTGTACTTTCGTAATACCGGATGATCGTTATTCTCCAATGGGTATCCTTACCACTCCTGCTCAGCAGATCCCTCTGCTGCATAATAACGGATTACTTAATCCCCTTACGTCTTGTAGCTATTAAAACCTACTATTGATTTTCATTGGTCCCAGAAGAAATGTCTTCTAGCATTTCTTCTATATCTTCAGAATTCCACTCTGACGAAGGGAATATATATACTAAGCTTTAATTATTGTTATGTTGGTTATGTAAATGTTGAGATGTTCATGTTGAGACATTACACATCTTAAGAACATTTTCGGAGGAATGTTGACGATTCATGTTGAGAAAAGGACTCGCTCTAAAATACATCTAGGTTGAGGCATTAACCGATTCCCCGATTTAACGTGTTTATCTCCATGGTTAAAAATCATCAATAGAAGTTGCCAAGAGAATACTTGTGTATGCTTTTACAATTGGATTTTTTTTATTTATAACACGTACGATTTCTTTTGGTGTTGAAAAAGTCGCACTTATAGCTCTTCTTTAGAGCTGGGGTCACGACCTACTTTATAAAGAAATTGTATCCTACGTTGACGACCATGGCTTTATCCTCGGAGCCAGAATACGGAAATGGAATATCAAAATATATCTCTCCCTCATCTGGAAGAACACTCCGGAACCACCGACTGGACCAACTTCTTGCGCAGAGCTTGAAGTTACAAGGCTGATATCGACGTTTGCGGCCTTCCAAGGATATGATAACATGATTTGCCTCCCTCAAACACTCTAATATTACTTGGGATGAACTTGCTTGGCCAACCTTTGTGGAATGATCAAGCAAAGAGCCCACTATGAGAATCGTTTGGAAAAAAGCGGTGAGTGGTGGCAATTTACCATACTGTGATACCCTGGCTGCCCTTCCATGAAACACCAGCACAAACTTCCCAGTTTAAAACTCTACCAACTAAAGGAAGGACGAGGATGAGCTGCCTCTCTCTCCCAAGTAAAACCTGTAAAAAGTAATGTCTCTTACCAGAAAATTTAAAGCTAAACAGCTAATCGTTTTAAAAATCTAAAATCAGGATACTGAAGCAGCAGGAACCTCTCGCACTATATCAATGCTAAAAACACAACACTTCAACCTAAAGCTAACCCACTTTTATCCAAAATCTCCCCACCAGTCTTCCTTGTAATTGCACAGGAACCACAATTCTGGAAATGAAAAACTTGATGATATATACCCCCACTTGCACGGTAGCTCACAGACGATACGTTAAGTTGTACACGAATTACCCGATTCACAACACAGAGGAACTCATTTCAAAATTAGACGAACTAAAATATCAATACTTCGCAATAAAACCAAAGAAGCTGAAGACCAATAAAAGTGGTCATTAAAGGCCTCCCCCCGTGACTCTAAAACGGAAGATCTACACTATGACCTGACTCGAATTAGGCTACACTGTTACGACAAAAGAGTATCACAGCTCATAGGCCGCAAAGCAAACAACCACTTCAATCTTACTATAGATTTCACTTTACTCAGGGGCTCTGTAATGCAAAATATTCCCGAACTCACCAAGGTCAGTTACATGAATGTCACTGTGGACGGAATTCTGACGGCAAAGGGTCACCCAATGCTATTCTGTAACCGCTTCCATCCTGACTGAAAACTGCCATATTACCCCAGGTGCCTTAAATGCGGTGAAACACACCAAACGAGAGAGTGCCAAATCAAAGAGTCGAAACAGATACTGTATAAAATTGCGAAACTTACGGACATATAGCCAATTATTCACGAAAACTTGCCCTGAATTCCTAAGCCGCATGAGAAGCTCCAAACACCAACACAAACACCTATACCAACACAGTTAACAGTATCGTAGGCCAGAATCTCATTCGCACAAACAACTAGCACCTCTAACTCACAAAAACACAACAGATGGCACCACGTGACAAGAAGAGAAATCCTGCTGCTTCGGTAACAAACCAGGCCAATCAATCCAACACATAATCACCCACCAATAATTAATAACGAAAAGAAATAATGGCACTTTTGATCTTAACTTTGTACCCAGACCTTACAGCAAACTATACTTGCTCTAACAGCTGCTCACTCAGCAGATCGGCAATAGCCTTGAATCCCCACCCCCTCAACCTAAAAATCCAAAGAAATCACTTAAGAAAAATTAAACCCTTTTTGAGGCACGGTGAAGACTATGATGATTAGTCTTTCATTGATTGGCCTGAGTTTGTGTTCATGGAACGCAAACGAAAGCACTCAATAAAATTAATCGAATTGCAAACTTTTTGTAGAGAAGAAACTTACGCCTGACTTAATATTAGTTCAAGAAACAAAATTGAGACCTACACATAACATTAGAATCATAACTACACATGCTATAGGAATGATCGTATTGCCGGAAGGGGCATGCTCACAGCGGAACTCTTGTTTGCAATTAAAAATTCATTAACCACTTTGTATCCCCCAACACTTACAACTACAGTACTCTGAAGCTACTATAAGTGACTATAAATCCTCCTAACATTAATCCACTTTCACTGTGCATTAGGTATCTATATTCTCTAGATCTGATAATAGATTATTACTCTAGATCTTGAAAATCTACTCCCAGACTAACATGATAATTGTGTGATCTTTGGCGATTTTAACGCCACTGCACAATCATGGAACTGCTACACAACTCCACTCATTGGCAATCAACTTAAAGATTCCTGACATCCTCGACATTTAGAAATAGCGCTTTCCTAATACTACGACTAGATTCAGGCATAATTCACCTCAACACATGGATGTTGCCCTAATAAATAACTTCCCTTACCGGTATACAATTATCTCTATTCTACTTGAACTTTCATCTGATCCTGCAACCCTGTGATTCTTAATTTCTCATTTAATTCAAATATTCGCAAAGACAATACTAGAGCGTTACCACCTGTTGGTCAAATTTTTCTAAATACGTAAATAATATATGCTCTCATGGACTTTTAGCATTAATAATCCGGAGATTACAAGAAAGTAAATCAACCTTTTGCAGGCAATTAAAAACCCGCCCTGACCACGCCTCTCAGCCAATCACAAGCAAAAGAATCACACATATACTTTTACATCAGGAAATCTTATCAAGACTCAAAAAATAAAACTAAGAAAGCATTGCAAATACACCTAAATCCAGCACACAAAACAGAGTACAACAGATTGAAAAAAAGGTGAAAGACAAAATACTCACGGATCAAACATGGAACACTAGATGCGAAGCGATGAATGCTTTCAAGATAATACACACTTTGGCAGTATCAAAATTTTTCGCAAAAAACGTTCTGACATACCTACTCTAAATAACGCAGCTGTTACTGACGAACAAAGCTTACTAGCAGAAACCTTTCAAAACGCTTTGCGGCGCAGACCCTTGATAATTTCACCACTAATATTGACACAGTTGTCTCTAACGCGCTGGATAATTTCTTCGCTAACCCGCCGTCCACTCCTATCTCTCTCCACTGACCTGGAGAAGGTACTAACCATGCAGTAAACTTTAAAAATAATAATAAATCACCAGGCTGTGACGCGATACCGGCAAAATGATTAAAAATCTCCCACTCAAAACTTCCTTATTCACTTACATATCTTATTAACAAAATTCTCCAAACTTGAACTTATTTTCCTAAAATTGGAAAAATACCATTATTTTTCTATTAAAACAAGGCAAAAAATCATAATCCATCCCCAGCTTTGAACCCATTTGCCTCCTATCCTCGCTCAGTAAAATTACACTGAAACCATATCATTCTCAGCAAATTAACACTTTCATTTTCTGATACCCAATTTTATTGGCAAATCAATATGGTTTACAAGGAGCCTCTCTGCCTGCACCCACTACTCAGACTGACTGAAAAAATTACTTCTACGGATTCCAGAGGGGCAGGTCCACTGGGCGCGGACATCGAAGGCATTGATCGAGTCTGGATTAGTGGACTAATCTATAAACTTTTATTGTTATAACTGCCACCTTCTATCATTCATATGATTAACTCCTATACTAATAGATCTTATCAGAAGGTACGCGTGGGATGCGCTCTACATCAGCTTACAAAGTCAATATTGGGCTCCCAGGGGTTCTCTCCTTGGATGAATTATCGCTAATATCTATCAATGACAGCGCAACTCACCCACTAGATAATATTTTTAGGACGATACTGCCGCTTGGCGGCTGCGCGAAATCCCATAGCACCATCACAAAGGCATAACAATCACTTAACATTACTCAGATCATACTTTTAGTAATTGGAAAATTAAACTCAACTATTGATAAAACAGTTTTGCAGTATTGACTACAGGAGAGAAAATCTACAACCCCGCAACTGTATTCCTACGCACAATGGTGCTCAAAACACAATTTATATGCGGCATGTTACTCGACAATAAACTCACGTGGAAACAACACTGCTCACATGCGCGAAATAGAATCCAGAACGCGATAGATAAATATACTAATTTGCCGGAATTAACATGACGGTAGAAACAGATACTTCTCTACACAGCCGTTTTGCGGCCATCATGGTATTCTGATTTGTCCTGTGTGGGGATATGCTTAAATAATATCGTAAAAATGCTTGAAATATCCCCATGAAAATGGAAACTATTCGCATGATTGATTAGTACGAATAATAACTATATGAAAACTCTGTTATCTATAAAACTAAAACTCCAACCTTTAAAATTTATTAAGAGGAAATAGCTACCAAATTTTTGATTCTCTTCCACTCCACTAATAGTATCACATCCTCAATTTAGAAAACTATACTCCTCATGACAATACTAAAGAATGGGAGAATTCTTTGTGACTCATATAAGCCTATAACATCAAATTCTTTTCATTTGCCTTTGGCAAATGAACTGCTAAATTTCATTTATTTAACTTAATTATTTAGTTTGTATATAGCTCCCACACAGGCAACTTCCCCATGCTGTATTCCTCTCATAAACTTCAGGGCAGCCAATCCAATGCCAATTCACTCACCCCCCTTAGCCAATCAAAAGCCAGGCTCTGAGCCACTCAAGGATGAACTTTTTCCACTTCTCACCACCATTCTGCTCACAACTCCAGGCACCAGTTAACCACGCCTTCTTTCCTCGCTCTTTCAACCATTCACATTGTTCCCTCTCAGCAAGGACGCTACTACCACAGGCACCATTAATATGCTATGATATGGGATAAGGGCTCGCTCTGCGAGCCATACGCCCAGTGACAACAGCGACCGATTTGTTATGTTGAGATTTTAGAAAAAAAAGGTGAAGTTCTCATGTGTTTACGATGTGGAAAAAAAAAATGGTTATGTTGAGAAAAATTAACAAAGGACTCGCTCTAAAATACATCTAGGTTGAGGCATTAACCGATTCCCCGATTTAACGTGTTTATCTCCATGGTTAAAAATCATCAATAGAAGTTACTTAAGAATACTTGTGTATGCTTTTTACAATTGGTTTTTTTTTTTTATTTATAACACGTACGATTTCTTTGAACATTTGAAAAAGTCGCACTTATAGCTCTTTTTAGAGCTGAGTCGAATACTTCTCCGAATAATTATCCTACGTTGACGACCATGGCTTTATCCTCAGACCAGAATACGGAAATGGAATATCAAAATATATCTCTCCCCTCATCTGGAAGGAACACACCGGAACCACCGACTGGACCAACTTCTTGCGCAGGGCTTGAAGTTACAAAGGCTGATATCCGACGTTTTACGCTTATTGTCCAAGGATATGATAACATGATTGCCTCCCTCAAACACTCTAATGCCTAGGATGAACATGACCCAACCTTTGTGGAGATGATCAAGCAAAGAGCCCACTATGAGAATCGTCTGGAAAAAGCGGTGAGTGAATTTGGCAATTTACCATACTGTGATGATACCCTGGCTGCCTATCCATGAAACACCAACTGCTTCCCCAGTTAAAACTCTACCAACTAAAAGGAAGGACGAGGATGGCTTCACCTCTCCTCCTCCAAGTAAAACCTGTAAAAATAATGTCTCTTACCAGGAAAATTTTAAACTAAACTTAGCTAATCGTTTTAAAAATCTAAAATCCCAGGATACTGAAGCAGCAGGAACCTCTCGCACTATCAATGCTAAAACACAACACTTCAACCTAAAGCTAACCCCGCATCCAAAAATCTCCCCCCACCAGTCTTCCTTGTAATTACTGAGAACCACAGGTCACAAATGAAAAACTTGATGATATATACCCCGACTTGCGCAGTAAACTCACAGGTGAATACGTTAAGTTGCACACAGATACCGATTCACAACGCAGAGAACTCATTCAAAAATTAGACGAACTAAAATATCAATACTTCGCAATAAAACCAAAGCTGAAAGACCAATAAAAGTGGTCATTAAAGGCCTCCCCGTGACTCTAAAACGGAAGATCTACACTATGACCTGACTCAATTGGCTACACTGTTGACAAAGTATCACAGCTCATAGGCCGCAAAACCAAACAACCACTTCAATCTTTCTCGTTTCACTACCAAAGGAATATACATAATGCAAAAATATTTGAACTCACCAAGGTCAGTTACATGAATGTCACTGTGGACGGTTACGAAGGCAAAGGGGTCACCCAATGCTATTCTTGTAACCGTTCCATCACACGGGTGAAAACTGCCATATTACCCAGGTGCCTTAAATGCGTGAAGCACACCAAAAGAGAGGA
>BMAV01017954.1:322495-367899 GCA_019973955.1 Trichonephila inaurata madagascariensis | reverse complement strand
GGAAATCTTTATTGGGTCGATTCGGCTAAAGGTACAATCGAAGTTATGTCAACTGCAACTTCAAAGACTACAGTAATTTATAAAGACCTAGATAAACCGATGGATATTGCTCTTGTTCCAAACGATGGGTAAGACAATCCAGTAACTGGATTTTATTTGAAAGTAGATTAGTTTTCGATAATATATTCATACGTTTCTTGTATTTAGATTGCCATACTTCTCAAATTAATAGTTTAAAGCTTTGTCACTCTGAACATTGATAAAGACTTTGCTTGCAATTCTTGCCTCTGATTGACCGTTAATTGTATTGGGTTTTGCTTAGGGTTAAACTAATACACATGCTAATTTCTACGATGTGGATTAAGATTAATCTCTATTTTCCTAGACTGATGTTCGTATGTTCCGTTGGGGCTTCTATTTTGAAGTTCAGCATGGATGGTAAAAGCATCAGACTAATGCCCATAGCTGGTATTCCGAGGGCTCTCGCAGTACATCCATCTGCTAGTATTTTATACTATGCTGATCCTTCAATGGGTGCAATTTCTTCTATTGACTATTCGAATAATAAAAAGTAAGTATAATTTCTGAATAAATTGCGTAATTCTTCCTCGATGTATGTGGCCAGTGTTTGAATCGCCTAATTTTTTCGAGGAAACTGTTAAAATACAAAATTAAAATTTGAGGGATAAACGCCTTATTAAAGTGATAAAAAAGTAACCACCTAAGATGGAGGGAAATTTCCGTCTACTTTTTATATTATAAACTTTTCCATATTGGATATGGAAACTAAATTTTCCTCGACATACTACATAAAGATAAATAAGACTTCTATCACAGTCACTCGGAAAGTATTGGGACACTTGATATGCATTACTGTAAAGCCATTTATAAAAAGTTATCTCGTTAAAACAAAATGAATTAGGAGATATTTTAACATTTGGTGTGCAGTTTATAAAAGAGAATTTTTATTAGTATTATAGAATTATAATTTGTGGTTTAGCTTTTCAAATATAATTCAAAGGCTCACTGGAGTGGAATGTGCATTTAGACACTTTTGAAATGAAAAATTTAACAAGTATACAGAGCATCGATAGAATTTAATTTCACACCACTGTTTTTAGACTAGAAGCTTAAACATAAACGTTTCAATAGATAAGGTTATTTATAGAAAAATAACGAGAAACAAAGATACTAGTTTTTGTGCAGAATCTCGTAACAAGTCCTTAGGGGGAAAAGCGAAATCAGTTTGCTGTATTGGAGAAATCTTGAAATTGAGTAAGTCTACTGTTAACATCATTGAGACGGGTTAAAGAAAACAAAGTGTTGAAAACAAGCAAAGATCAGAGCGTCCAAGGCTATTTAATGAACGTGAAGAGAGGTGGATTGTGAGACAAGACGCATTTAATCAAAGAACTAGAGCAGTAAAAATGACTTTGCAATGTAAAAGTACGTTCGGAAAATCGGTAAACTCTGAAACTGTCGGAACTGTTAAGAAAACTTGAGTATCATGGCAGAATACCTCAAATAAAGCCCTACATCAACAAAGCAAATAGACAAGATAGGTTGGCATTTGCTAAAATGTATGGAAGACAGCCAACAGAATATTGGGGGAAATTTGATTTTTGTAAAAAATCAAATGTAACATTTTCGGATCGGATAGCAAGCTAAGTTTGGCGGAAGTCAGTTACAGCAATTCATGTCAAAAATTTAAGGCCAACAGTCAAATTTGGAGGGGGTAACCAACTTGTCTGGGGCTGCATGACAAGCTCTGGTGTTGGGAACTTGCATCTTATTGACATAATAAATACATGTACTTGGCATTCTCGAGCGAAATTTAAAGCAAAGTGCGAGCAAGCTAGAAATCTCGGAACACTTTTAATTATATCAAAATAATAATCCTAAATATACTGCAGATATTTGCAATAGAAGAGTTCTCTACCTCTGTCCTATAGTGTTAGCAAGACTCCTGCACAAAGTTCAGACCTCAATCCTATTGAACATGTATGGGATTATTTGCAGCAAAAACTATACGAGCACCAAGTTTCTAACAAGCAGGATTTAAGAAAATATTTGGTCGAAGAATGGACCAAAATCGATAGTTTTGCAAAAAAAAAATTGATCCAATCCATGCCAAATAGACTTGGAAATTAATATCTTGTTATGACATCCTTGCTTTTTACGACCTCTCCAAGTTTGAGTTGTGTTTTTCTTGATTTATTGGGAAGTGTCCCAACACTTTAGCATGTTTTTAACTCTTTCTTTCTTCAATTTTAACCATAATTGCATTAATGTATGAGTTTCTTTCAAATTATTTGTATTTACCAATATAACATTTACTTTTTGGTTTCATTTGTATGTTCAAGTGAAATATTACGATAAAAATCTGTCAAAAAAAGTATTGGGACACTACTAGTTCAGACTGTATATGTTCATGTAATTCGCAAATGTGTTAAGAGTGTTCTCTCATTAGCATTCAGCTTTGGAGAGAAATTATGCTACTCTCAACTTAATTGAACCATAAGATGACTTGTATAAACGGTATGTAATGGTGTACAGTAGCTTCTCACTAGCGAAAAAATTGATTCAGGCCAATTCATAGTCTATTAAATGCCTGTTATCTCGACAATTAGCAATTTAATTGCAGTACTAAAAAATATTCCGCACTATTGGTTTTTCAATTAAGTCGCTATTCACAATACTTTCCTATTGGAACAGTTTTTAATTTAGAGCAAATTACTTTATATTCCGGAGAATAACGCTCTTTTAACCAGGGCTTCGAACCATAATTTTTAGTTCGTCTTCGTTCTGGTTCAACTAAATATCTATTTAGTTTCGGTTTTCATTCCGCCAAAAAATGGCCGTTTTCGGTTCTGTTCGGAATGAATTTAATTTTATGCATATTTGTACTAAAAATAATTGTCATAAGTAAAAACTAAATTTGGATAGAATTACGAAGGTTTTGTTTTTATTCGGTGCACTATAATATCAAGAAATCCTAGGTTTCACTTAACCGAATTCTCCCTAAAGCATGTTTCATGCGAAAATGAGACGGAATAGTACTAGTGAACATCAAAACTGAAAATAGAGAAACAATTTACATCTAATTATGATTAACGTTAGATTAGAAAATTTTGGTAAGTTGGTTATTGTAACAAAATGAAGATGTATCAAGCAAAAATATTTCGTTCTGTTCAGTTCTAATTTCTGTTCCAACCAAAATGAGTCTTTTATGGTTAAGTTCCAGTTCGAAGCCCTTTACACATAGATCGAAATCTACAAATGCTCACTATACGCTTAATACAAAAACGACAGCTTTAAAAATTGGATACACACAAATCTGCATTTTAATAGTTTATTTAAAAGAAATGTCATAGGAGTCTTAATTATTCAATAACAAGAGTTCGTCAGTATCTTCAGACACGTCGCCAAATTTTGTTTGATTTTCAGCCACTGTTACTCTTGATCTACAAGCCACCTGTCCAATCTAAATTGTTAAACATTAAACTTAAATGACAAATCATGTCAGGTTTATCTTCATCCCATACTTTTGTTACCCACTCGCATACGATATCTAGAATTCATGAGTTGTACTTTGTACGTTTCCGATACTTCGTAAAAGAAAAGGGTGCGCGTTCTACGGTGAATATGCTTAAAATTAAATGCAGTCTGAAAGCTAAGGGCATATAAAGCGCATCGTACTAAACTGGGTGTGGTAAAATGCTATAACTAATTACTTCAAATTCTGCTAAGCTCGAGATATCTCCAGCCAGATCGTTTTTATGCTTTTAATGACCCTATTTATATATTTACAAGGTTTAGAGTTCTGCCTATTCTAAATATCGGCAAGAACTCCTAGTAAGCGAAGCTAAACACGATTTCGGCAAACCAAGGCCGAACTTTGTATCGTTGAGGGGATGACTTTAGTACCCAGCTCTTTCGAGCTACCTCATATCGGTAGGTATTTGAGTGACTGTAATTGATTTTTGCTCTTTGTTAAGGGCAGAACTATATCGGAACCGAAACTAAAAAGCACTTCGTTTGCAGAGCGCAATCTATTGCGGTTTCGCTAAACGCCAGTATACGGTAATGCAAAGATTAGCTTGGCTATAGACGAGATTGTACAAACTATTTTGGATTTTCTGTATTAATGAGTTGATATTAAAAATATCTGCTAGAATGTTTTGATATGTGAATTGGGTTTCTATCTGCTAGAATGTTTGGGGGAAAAAACTCAAGCGGCTAACTCTAGAATCGAGGCTGTAGCTTTCAATTTTTAACTAAAATCTAGGAAGACTTTAAAAACTAATTATGAATCTGTTTTATAAATTTGATCCTTTAAAATTTCTCCTGTGTATGATTCAATGATGGAACGCTAAGTTCTGAAACGAGTTTATGAAAATATGTTTGACGTTTTCGATTAAACACTATGGACTACAGTGTAACAAGTTCGGTTTCACGAAAAATTCAGAAACTGGTTAAAAACTAAATTGAATTTTTTCAGTGAGCCACGAGTCGTGAAAAATGGCGTTGGAAACGTCATGTCAATTGCCGTGAATGACAAGTATTTGTACTGGACAGACTCGAAGCACCATGCCTTGAATCTCCTCCAACATAACGAGACGTTTTCCTATACTATAAGCTTGCCTGGCGTAAGAAGTGGACTTGTGCCCAGGATGGTCATTTATGCTGCAGCTCCCAAATCTAGGATGACATTTGGTAACTAAATTCTTAAATATTACTCTTTGCTTCAGAACTTAACTGCTCTGTTGATGAAACGTTCAATCAAAATACGGTTACGCTATGTTAAATAAACTATCTCTATAAGGGGTCGTTAAATCGTAGAAAAAAATCAACCATAAGTCTAAAGGATAAATGACTTTAAGTGTACTCTATATTCTAACTTTTACTTAACATAAAGCAACCATGGCAAATGGATTTCGGCACCTTGGTGAAATGAAAGTAAAAATTGAAATGTTAACTTTAATACTACACATAGATACTAGTTCTAAAGTTATTTGTAGTAAACGGAAACATATATGGGTAGATATCAAATACTCGTATTTGAGGTGAGAGATTATCATAAGTTTTCCCCGTGTTGATGTGAGAAAGCTTTATCCGGTTGGTATGTTGGCTGCAAGTTGACTGCACATAATTTACCAGAGAGAAGGCTTCCGCTAGAATAGAGGAACTAGTTTAAATACGCGAGGATTAGTTTTTCCAACTGAAGCAAGGGCATCCGGCGTACTATCAATCTAGTTTTTAATGCAGGACTCGAATTGGTTTTAATCAGACATTAAATAACGTTCAAATTCGGTGTTTTGCATATCTCTTTATGTCGGCAGAAATAGACTAAATCTGCAATGTAATTCTAAAGGGGCCCTAAATCAAATGAGGTTTCAACTCTTTCTGGGGAATAAATCGGGATAATTTAAAATTCTCTTATTAGAATTAATTCAAATGAAATAAAGAACCGATTTCTCGGATTTCAATTCAGTTAAGTATTCATTAGTAGAGTGTAAATTTCAAAAACTTCTAATCTTCCAAATTAGATATTTTTAGCAAAAGTATTCAATTTATATTGAAACCCATTTAATTCTCTTATCAATATTTTTCTTTATGGCAGGCTTCCAAATATATTTTAAAAGTGTACAGTATAAAACTTCAAAAACATATTGCAATGCTTATCACATGTTTAATACAGCCTTAATAATTCGCGAGTTTACAGAGCTGTATGCATCCTTTACTGGTAAAATTTGAACCGATCGAACATTAAATTTTTTCTAAATCTAAGACTCGTAACGGCTATTTAATATACCAGGCTCGGACAAATATAGGACTACATTAATCTGACGAAGTGTCGCGTTTCGCCCTTTCACCCTTTATTCATTATCAACAAGAATCTGAGAACTTTAGCTCAAATAGCTTCTACGATTTTCGGTAAAAAAATTGAAATATGCAAGTTTTTTTTGCAAGGAACTCTTTTTAGCGTGTTAAACTTCCAACGCGTGCCGTGCTATTGTCATTCCTAATTTGTAATAAGAACAGAACAAAAGTTTCTCGCTTTGAAAAAATTGTGTTTGCTTTATCTGTGTTTAACCAAAATGAAATTTCAAGTTACCCTCTATGAAGTTTTCAAATCATTTAGTTTATAACTAACAAAGAAAATAAAC
The DNA here is from genome assembly GCA_019973955.1 of Trichonephila inaurata madagascariensis. Classification (NCBI taxonomy): domain Eukaryota; kingdom Metazoa; phylum Arthropoda; class Arachnida; order Araneae; family Nephilidae; genus Trichonephila; species Trichonephila inaurata. The sequence continues at coordinate 361,729 of BMAV01017954.1, read as the reverse complement.
CGCTTTTCTAACCATTCTAAAACAAAGAATAGGCCTGCAGTTCCTTTCAGAGGGTAAAGTTAAACCCAAGGAAACTACTTATGAATTTAAATGAACGAAATAAACTAGTTTCATGGCTCTTGTATTATCTAAACACTTAATATTATGTTTATTTCATGTCAAATTCCGAAAGAAATTGCACATGCGAATGTTTCAATGTTTGCTTCTGTTGTCTCTTGGGTGTTTAACATGCGTTTGCTTTATTAAATACAATATTTTTTAAAGGTAATGACTGTCGAAACAACAATGGTGGTTGTAGTTTCTTATGCTTAACTTCACCTGGTGGCAGAACATGCGCCTGTGCTCTCGGCACAATGCTCTCCAGAGATGGAACAACATGTTCAGGTAATACGGGGTGTGCAAGTTTTAATATCTGAATGTATAACTAGCAAAAATAAGATTTCTGAAATTTTTAAATTCGAACATCGAATTTCAGAGAAGGTTTGTACCTCGGGAGAGTTTCACTGTTCACACGACAAAAAATGTATCCCCAACGACTATTTGTGTGATGGAACGAGGGATTGTCTTGATGGATCAGATGAAGAATGTGATGGTAAGTTTGTTTAAAACATTATATTTATAATTCATTCAAACTAGGGTGGAGGCATAGATAAAACTGTAGAGTTGTATAATATTCGTAATAAAGAGGAATATTCTGTGAATCTAATTTGAACACTTAAGTTATCAGACTACGTTCGGAAACGTGATTTTGCAAAACGTATAAATGGATACTATTTACGATATTTAGTGTCACTTGGATTAGGAAACGTATATAATTGTTTTAAGAATAGTATTACAATAAAAAATTTAAGTACAATATTTTGACAAAAGGAACATAGAATGGCCCATTTTCAAAATATTCTACTTTTAAGAAAAATGCTTCTGTTATAACAATATATTGCCTGTATATAGCTCAGATCTCTGTACAAAGGCTCAACTAGAAGTTTGAAATATATAACTTGGAAATGGGTTTATCCATGTTTTACGACAACAGAGGGTGAAATTTTAAGAAAAAACGCCGATAATTATTTCAATGAGTTTCAACTCTGAAAATGTGAATTTTTCAAAAATCATAGTTGAGCCTCTGTACAGAGGTCTGAGCTATATACAGGCAAAATATTATAATAGAAACCTTTTTCACACACAAAAGGAGAACATTTTGAAAAAGGTTATTCTAAGTTGACTTTTTGCCGAAATATTGCATTTAAATTTTTTCGTCAATGTTCTTGAAACCATTTTATAAATGTATTCTAATCTAAGTGACACTAAATATCATGAAAATTATCCATTAATGTGCTTTTTAAAATCTCTGTTTCGAACGCAGTCGGATACCTTAATGACTTTTCTATTTTTAAAAGTCGTACGATTTTTCTGACGGTGGATTTGAACTATGGTATTTTTAAGCCAATACAAACTATATTGTTTAACATCTAAAGTTAAATTTTTATAGCAATTTATTTTTAATCTCGTTTAGTTGCTTAATTGGAAGCATCTAATTTAGATAAAATTACAGTTCGTAAATATGCCACAATTGTGCATTACTTTTGATGTAATAACTTTGAAAATATTGTGTGTAAATGAGAGTATGTGTGTTTTAACAGCTGTACGGATGCCTATGATATGGAAATAGAAACTGACTTTTCTGATGGAATATTTAACTTGATTTTAATTGCACTTGAATCTTATCTGCCCATTGTTTAAGAGTATTGTGATGTACAATAATTAGAATTGTACTAAAATTCTTCTGCGGGTGCAAGGTTTAATGTCTCGATATGGTCGTAGCATAATGAATCTTTACAACTCCTCGCTGAAATCTACAATAATTCTAAGATATAGGATGAGTGTTTGAAATCGTTTCACATTGGAAATGGTTATCAAATACTTAAATTTTTCAAGAATTTATTCTCATGCGATAGTAACCTAGCGATAAGTGAAATCGGGGTTTGTAGATCAGATTGTCTTTAAAAAGTAGAAACTTATGCCCATTTATCGTTATCACAAACGTGAAAGCTTGCTTGTCTTTCGAAGCAAAAAGTCAAATCCGGAGCGATAAGTTCAAATTTTCACCATTCCATTCGGTTTTGAAGAGTTCGTTGAGAGCAGTAAGAGACTTGTTCTCGATATGCCGCGTAATTTTTTTCGGAGGACTTAAAGTGACACATTCTCTAAATTGAAATCATGCTCTTCCCTAACTGCTTCGTGCCAAAGTTTCTCGTTACGTCTTGGATACACTAGATTTTAAACTTTGGTATTGGGGAAGCTTTAAATAGTTATTCTCATCGAGCGAATATGGTTAGTAAACTACGAGATTTACATTGTGTGGATGTAGCGCAGCTAATAACGGTGTTCAGTAGCAAAATGCTGAACGCTATTTTTCTTTTCCAGGAGGCGTTCGAAAATGCCCTGGGAGCGATTTCCGTTGTTCGAATGGAAGATGCATTGTAGCTTCATGGGAGTGTGACGGGAGAGACGACTGTGGAGACGATTCGGATGAACAAGGGTGCCGTAAGTAAACTTGAAGCATATTGACAGACCATTCTAGCGTTAAAACGCTAATTTAAATATAAAAACAATTGTAAATTAGGGACAAATTAGCCATGCTTGTGACTTACAAACGGACCTAATAGACTATTTGCCAGGAATTGATATTTTAGTACTCGGTTATTTAGTATTGATATATTTTGGGTTATTTTTTGGTATGTAACGCTGATCGTTTTTAATGTTAATTTTAACTTCCATTATAACAAAATGACCATTGAGAGATCAGTTTCTTTGGAGTACGTGGAATCCTTACTCTCAAAATTAATCTCTAATCAGTTAGTTGGTAGTAACTAGTTTATTCCAAAGTAGACTAACCTCTCAAACTGCGTTACGTGTTGAGAGGATGAAAAGCTTTCAATCTATTACTAGCCAGCCTCGTCTTTAGTCGTTCTTTTAAAACTCGACGCTCCTGTCGCCCTCTTTGGTTGCAGACTTCCAACTTCGGTACTTGAGTATAATACTATGGACCAATTCTGCACAAAAAGATGTCACAAAAGGGAAAAACTCGTGTATAAACAACCTTGTTCACACATACGATGGCATTTGGCGACGTTTCTCGAATGGACGAAATTGTTCGATGTAATAGAGTACTAGAGTGTAATCGCTAATTTGTGGCTTGGCTTTTTTTACTTATGAACTGTTAATTTCAACGGAGTAAACTCGGTTCTCGTGTGTTGACGTAGAAATTTTTGTCTCCTTTGTATCTCGGCCATCTTAATGAGTGGAAAGGTCCACCAGAAACATTCATAGATCAAGGATAACGCGATTTCAAAGCAATTTATACTAGTATATAAACGTAGATAAATTCTCATTCATCCAGGCAAAAAGTCCAAATTTTCAACTTGTTGGAGATGGCTCATTGTGTATCTTCAGTCTTTTAAGGCATTTAGAAAATAGTAAAGTTAAAATCTGAACAAAAAGCTCTAGACTTAATATTAACCCTAATACTTCTCAATATTTCAAAGAATTCTGATTGCATTTTATCTTTTTATATAATCCTGTATAATAGCTTTGTTATGTTGAAAGTTACTTCGTACGGATCCGCTTACTAAAAGTGTTTACCTGAAAGCTAGGTTCAATTTTTGCATAAATGAAACCTAGTCCTTTGCACCAGAACTTGAAGTTATCAATGCTGTGTGAATACTAATTTATTTGTACTGTTACGACAGCTATTATGAATTAGTTCAAATATTCAGAAAGAGAGTATTCAGATTCAATAATAAATTCAGAATAGAAATAACGTGTTAGCTAAATGCTCTTGCCCTATTTGGTGCCAATTGAATAAGAACCTAAAAATGCAAGGAATATAAACTAGAGGGTATTTCAAATCTCTACTAAAACGAGTTATACAAGTGATAGCACTATAATCGGATAAATTTATACATAATAGTATCTCTTGCTTTAATTAAACTTAAGGGCTCATAGGACTCTTAAATTGCAAATTTTTCAATCCCAAATCGTGTTGATACTGTGGAAACAAAGTTATTGAGAAATAAGTAATGAAATCTAAACGAAAATTCTATCTCTTATCTTTAACTTCATTTTTCGTAAAACAAAAAAATTTTAGCTTCCGCGCAGGATTTCTCGGAAACTATTTATGGTATCGCGATTTGAAATTTTATACACGTGTTCAAAATAAGGCTCTTCATAACTTATACATAAATTTTCAAAAATTTAATAGAATCTTATTTGAGTTTGAATTTTTTCTAAACTTTAGTTTTCGTTAATTGTATTAAAAATTGTTTTCTCTAAATTTCTTAAAAGTGTAACTTCAAAAGTGAACACTTTTATACCAAGTAAAATTAATTTTTGTAAGTTTTGATCAATTTTCTACTTCAGAACCCTGCGAGGTGTAAGCTCCAATTTTCATATTTTTGAAAAATTGTCCAATTTTTATTTCTTTGACTTTAGAGAAATTTTGAATTTAAAAAAAAAATTGAGAAATAATATATATGATTATCTTGTGGTAAAAATTTCAAATTGTTTCATTATATTGATAAGTTAGTTTGGTCTGAAGAAGGGTGTCTCTCTTTTTCGTATGCACGGATATCTGTTAAGAGTCCTGTGAGCCCTTAAAATTGTGACGGAGGAATATATAAAAGAGCATTAAAAGGATAATTTTATTATATAAGACAATACAGTTCAGCATATGCAAAGGTAGTAAATGATGGAGTGTAACTTAAAAGAAAATTCTAAAAATCCTCCTAAATGCAGTCTCCCCGATATGGAACTTTTGCAAGGTTTTGCCTTGGCTTCCTGTCTTCAGAAATTTCACCTTTGTCTTTCAGCTTCCAAGAACTGTACGAAAACTCAATTTTCCTGTCGCAGCGGCGTATGTGTTCCGTTGCTGTGGCGATGCGATGGAGAAAACGACTGCGAAGATGGCAGCGATGAGGTGCAATGTCATGCCACGGAGTGCAACGCAGAGACGCAACTTCGATGCGACCACGGCCAGTGTATACCTATATCCTGGGCTTGTGATGGTGCCCCAGATTGCATGGATGGTACAGATGAAAGAAACTGCAGTAAGTGCCTACATGCTAATTGAACTTGAAGGCTTGAGACATGGGTGAAAAACGAAACGTGCTTTATCTGAATCATGAATAAGCAAATGGTTATCGAATGAATCTTGAATCGCCCCCTTCCTCAGAGTTAAACTTTTTTGGCGATTGGGAATATAATAACCTGTGTTGAAAGTGGGAATCGGGGTTTCCCACTGAACATGGAACACAGCGCACAACATATGTCCTGGTGATAGTAAGTGAATTTGACTAAATATTTAATCAGGGGTATCTGGTAGTTATGGTTGCGAACTCACAGCCGGCGTATCGAGAGTACCGAGTTTTGGTGCCAATGAAGACCGCGTAGAGGGAATTACGCACGTTTAATCTGCCAAGGCTGTCTCTCCGTAGGTGTGGTAGAGATCAGTTGAAGTGTAACCTTTGCACTAGAACAAATAGCCCTAGTGTTTTATAGGGACGTTAATATAACTCATTCGCTCAAATTAATCTTTTGTGTCTAAAGCCTTTGTTTATTCCGATCTAATGTAAGCTTAAGTTCACTTCCAGTTGCAATAAGAATCGAGTTTTTATCTCTTTTGCGCACCTTCTTCCGTAAAGGAGAGTAGTATATCAGCTGTTCAAAGCTACCTAAGTTTCCGAAAATTTACTCAGGCTTGGTCCAGAATTTAAAGCTTCTGAATACGGAATTAGTACAATTTATATTTACACCCTCGTGTTAGTATGCAAAAGTTGTATAAGTTCGAAATGGCTTTCTTAGCGTAGCTAGTAATACTGGCTTTGGAGCAAGTTGAGTTATTGGATTGGTATTTGCCAAATACTCGCAATGTAAATTCATTGTTCAGAGTATTTTTCCTCATAAATGTTCCCTCTGAACTTTCATTGTATTTATATCGTCAACACTCGAAGAATTAAACTCGGATAAAACTTTAATCTAAAGACGCCAGAGTATACACTATAACCCCCTAGTGCAAATAAAGTTAAACCATCGTCTTTCTAACGCAATATGCAGAGATTTGTAGTTGGACATGGCAAGTCTTGTTTTTTCTTGTTTTTAATAGAGGATTAAACGTTTAGTTAACTAAGTCAGTCTTAAACTTGCTTTTCTAAGCAAGACTACAATAATTACGCTAGTTGTGTGTAAATTATTTAACTATTGATTTAATGGATGAAAAGTCTTATTGTAAATATTGGACAACTTGGATGTTCAGGGCACCGATTCCTTTTGAATTATAAGAGAGTGGAGAATTGTATACGTAACAATAATTCAATAAAACGTTAGCTCTTTGCGTTTCCGTTAAAATGGCTAGTTTCATAACTCGATGAGGATTGGTATATCGGGATACTAATGGCTTACACTTCTTACTTCAAAGATTAGAGGTTTCGTTGAACTTCTACATTTTTATCAAATTTGAAATGATCAACAACTTGTAGCTTCTATGAATGTTTCTTATAATGAATATAAAATATAGTTTTCGGTAATGAGGTACGCTTTGAAAGTTGATCTAGTAATTTTAAATGTAGGAAATGAAGAACTAAGTACAAATTGTAACGGTACGGGCGCCAATTGGTGGCGTAACGTGCACCCCCGCATTCCGGGGGACCCAGGGTACTAATGGGCCGTAAAATACCCAAGCTTTGTAACATCTAACTTAAGGGCCGAAATCTTTACTTTGCAGGGGCCCAAGCGTTCTCCGTTACGCCACTGGGGCCAATAGATATAATTATGCTAGCACTTAATAAAATATGCATGTTATTTTTCTCGGAAGTTTTTAAAAGCTTGAAGGAAATGCAAGATCTTAAAATGTGCCAAGTTTGTATATTTCGAACATATGTTTTGATCTTGTGATCTGATAGCAAAGTTCATTTCTCCCTCTTGTTTAGTATTTACAAGTTTAAAATTAAACTTCTGGACAAAGCTAAAACGAGTCGGGTTGGAACATTCATGAAATGATCAATACAAAAAACTCTTCTAGGTTCAAAGTCAACTTGTCCTTCAGACAAATTCCAGTGTAAAGATGGTCCATGCATAGATAAAAGAATGGTTTGCGACTCGAGGAAAGACTGTGTAGATGGCTCGGATGAAGTGAATTGCTCAGGTTGGTAGCTTTCTTAATCTGTGTAATAATAAATGAATGTGTGAAGTGCTGGGTTTGATATTAGTTCCCTTACTGATGTGCATTGGACAAATACCTAGTCACAAAGATACTCACCTCCATTTTGAGTTTGAGTTTGAGATTAATGTATCCTACTGTAACGAGAATGGTAAAAGATGGACAAAGTACGCACTCTTTTCGAGCACGAGCTGGCAACCAATCGGTTTGCCAGCTCGGCGAGGAAAGTGGATCCCAATTTCTGCTCGGGCCAACCTCTCGTTGTTTTTATACTATTAACTGTTTGATATGATTGCAAAAGTGATATATTTGAATGTTGGAGTTGGAATTCGAAAACCCATGAATTAAAGACTATTTGAGCTAACCGGCGTAGAAATTCTTTGATTACAGTATTACACTACGGCATTTGCACATTTTATTTAATTGTCCACTCCTGCAATATGACTACAGTTTAAAACTATTTATAACCGAAAATATTGTGTGATTATGAATGGAAAGTAACTTATTTCTGGATATTGGATTGGTTTCTGGTGATTTCATGTGGAATTTAAGCTATTACGCAATTTTTTTTATGCAAAAGAACTCTATCTAAATTTAGAACGCTATTTTGGGCTGAAACTTTATAATTCATGGCATTATAATATATAAAACACGGTTTATAATTTCTTAAGGCTTAGAAATGCGGAATTCTTCAAATATATTGCCATAAACTAAGCATTATGATATAAAAGAAATTTAAAACGTCTTATACTAAATAAATACGTAGATTCTTAATGGAAAGAGTAGATCGATAAATACTTCCCAAAATTAAAATACTCGGACTTGGCTTTCCACTAACATTTACCTTGAAAAACGGACGAAACTTTGTTTATTTTTTAAATTAAGCGAAAACCGGTTTAAAGGAAATCTCAACTTGGATTAGAAATCTGATTTAGTAATCTGATCAAGAATAAATTTCGATCAGGGTTAAATATGCAACTTTCCTTGCTCATCTTCAAAGTTTCTCTAAACTAAAGTGTAGAATATGAAACCATCTTTATTGGAAAATATTCCAGCAATTATGCTTCCTTGCTTATGTATAAGCATCAAAAGGCCGCAAAATATTATGGCATTAATAGTTTCCATAACTTCGTAGCATTGTGTGAATAATAACTTTAAGTTACTAATGACTTTGTTAATTTTAAACTTTCTCAATTAAATAGAGAGTTCAGTATGCAAGAGTGACCATTATGCCTGTAGTGACGGTGTTACTTGCATCTACACTAGCGAGGTATGTGATGGCTACAAAGACTGTAATTATGGAGAAGATGAAAAGAATTGCAGTAGTAAGTACCATTACTTAAATTCACTTCACTGCAGAAATTAAGCTTTGCATTCCAGTAAACCTAGAGCATTTAGTTTTAAAAAACAAAGCTTGAATTTGAACCAAACAATGATAAAGTAGAACACGGATTTCGTTAACATTTCTATTCGCAGCCGCTTAAGTGCTTTTGTTACACCTGATGTTATACCATGTGGTCCGAAATATTAATACAATTCGAACTTAAATAGCCAGTAACAACTGTTTGTTAGCGCTTAAAGCTCCTCATGATGCTCCTTTTCTTGACACAAATGTAAAGATATTCCAGTTCCTTACAGATGTTTCAGGATACAAAGGAACTGTTGCTATATACCAGCTTTTCTTTAAATTCCCCAATATTATGAACTGCCAAGTTAAAGTTCTTCACATAACCCGTACATCTAGGGTTATGCTCGGTAAACGTAGTGGCTACACTTTGGACCACTCCTATAAATCTAATGCCATTAGAAGAAATAACGGTTCGCAAATATTTGGGTCAATTCCTAACAGTCCTGTTGGCAAAGTAATTCTTGAGCTGAAAATCTTTCCTGTTAATACATAGAAATCTGGATCATATTTAAGCGGGTATTTATAGAAACGCTAACTACAGAGGAGCGACTACGTTCGACATCTTGAAGATGAAAGACCAAATTCAAATTGTCTTTCGACCAATGTTCAGACACGATCAGATTGAGAAATTCGATGCTATCTAATTGATTTGGAAGGGCTCGGAGAATTCTATGTACTCATTCCAGATTGTGGAATTAGTGTTATGACAACTATATTTGATATTTCTTTTTGTCGTGGGTTTAATACCCTCGCTATATAATGCTTGAACGAGATACTTCAGTATCGGAGTGGTCAGGGTCACGAACTTAAGGTCAGCGTTGTTGCAGGTCGAGTTGGAGAGTCCTAATGCTACAAAGATTCAAAGTACAGGCGATTTCTGATGTTTTTCAGGTGTTGAGGTCCACCCAGTGACGTAGGTCTTGCATTCTGTGTTAAAATTGTATGTTTTCGACATTGTACCAGTCTTTTTAAAATGTCGTATTACTATGTTTACTACACATACACAAATAACAAAGTTGTCAAATTATATGCTTGAACAACAATCAGTGAATGCTGGAGCGTGGACGTACTCAATACAGTAAACAGAAGACATGCGTGAACAGATTGATCTAAAACTGACGTATGTACTTAATTTGCTCGCTGCCGAATTCAGCCCCATCGCTGGACATGACATTAACACAAGAATTCAATCGAAGGAAGAGCTATCATCATTTATTCTCCCTTCAGTCGGCATGTGGGGAGAAATTAGTCTATAGGCTGACATAGCAATGATTGCTTTTCCTTACTGTGGCAGTGAACGTGTCATGCGTAATCATGCGCTTCCATTGAAGGTACACATGTCGTCCACACGTTAATCGAATAATTTGCCAAGTAAATCCAGTCGCATCGATTGAAAGCAGATTATTCCGTCTAAATGGCGTCTGTATTCTATTAGTGTTTCTTTAGTATAAGTGTCTCAAGTCTCGGTAAAAACGGCCACTCTAAAATGTCTTGGCGGTCGATCGCAATCGACTTAATGTGCTGGGATATGTATTAAGTATCGAGGATCAGTCCTCATCGACCTCGCATGTAAGTTTAGATTATGGGATCCTGGCTCGAGTATCCTCGTCATTTGGCCATTCGGTCCCCAATTATGAGATCTGCCAAATAGCTCGCGTGCCTCGAAGTGCAACTTTGATAAATTCCATAAACTGCATGCGATAATTCGTTACGTTTGAATAAAGAGTTTTGATAAGCAATAGGCTCGCAATCTTTAAAAACTATGATTCTACGACAACATAGTTGCAAGTTACTCTACATTTTATTAAATTAAGATACCCAGTTACTGTTAATGAATTTTTAAATGACATAAGAGTAAATTAGGACAATGTAGCATTTTTCTTTTTTTTCAGCCAATTCTGAATCTGTATGTACCGACGAAGAATATACATGTAGCAATACTTCTCGATGCATTCCAAAACGATGGCTTTGTGATGGAGACGATGACTGTGGTGATAAAAGTGACGAAGATCTGGACCTCTGCAGGCTTTATAAGATACCTGCAGTTCCTTCCATTGTGACGGGTATCTATTTTAGCACAACTCTTGTTTTTGATGTTACGAACCTTTTTAACTGATAGAAATGGTACTTATAAAAAGGATTCTAGACTTCGTACAGTTCTAACCGATTTTAATTGGAGCACTTTCAAGCATCTTGAAACTAAAAATTACTTGTTTGAGGGTGAAAGGAAGTTTCATAAGGAATTAAAGTAATTTAAAAAAGTTGTGTTCCTTCGAACTTAACTACTTTAGAAACGTGCTCTACTAAAACCCAAAAACAATTTTGTGCTGACCCCTTTCAGGCGGGAGAAGAGTGTAAAATTTCCTTGCCAAATCCCTACTGGTAAGCTAGTAAACGGCAAATTATGAAAAGAGGAATAATGCAAAATGGTAAAGTCCCAACATAAAGAGCCATTTTTTAAAATCTTAAAACTACCAGGTACTTTTAATGTATCTTAAGAGAACTTCTATTCACTACGGGCTTAAATACTCGAATACTTCGTGTCACAGTGGCGTAACATACATCCCCGCATCGTGCGGGGGGCCCAAGATTCGAAGGGGTCCAAGTCCTGACGGACTCCAAATGCGTATTTAACCAATTTATATTTTATAAACACTCTCGCCGTGCATCCCGCGATCTCCACGGCCAAAGCAGACGTAGCACTACGCGGAGACGGGGTTAAATGCAAAACGCGAGGGGGGAGGGTGCTCTTGTATTCTCCGCTACGTCACTGCTTCGTGTACCTGTATGACTAAAGTGTCCAACAAAAATCCCCTTAATCTCTACACCACTTTTGAAGTCGCAGCTTAAATATTTATGGTTGGTGCATTATGTACAGTTAAGGCTTCAAAGCAACGTAACTTGAGAGAGTTTAATGTAATTCAAAACTATTGGGTAACTTCCTGGGCAGATCTTTGTCTGTCCGGTACTTAATCTGAAACTATTCTGTGGCTTAACAGGGCATTGTTTTCTGTAAATTTTCCGTCGAGGGAAAAGTCTCTCCATTAAATATTCAATTAAATGCTACATGAAATTTTGGCAGTTCAGTAAAATCTTTCAATTTCTAATTTTTAGAATTAAATCTACGAATAAGAGTTGAAGAGAATATTTACATTCTTCTGATGTAAGCGTACATTATCCATGGCTATGAAATTACTTTTTAGAATTTATTCTCATGCCCTCTCGCAGTTTTAAATGTTGGCAATTAAACTAAACTTTAGATTATATATAGAAATTTTCCTAATCTGTTTCAATCTTCCTAGGATGCGAGGAATTCACTTGCTATGTATTGAAGCAATGTGTTCCTTGGAGCAAAGTGTGCGATGGAGTCCACGACTGTGACGACTTAACTGATGAAGGTCCTTTATGCTCCAGATCATGCACTGGCGACAATGGAGGTTGCTCACAAAAGTGCCAGAAGACTCCACAGGGTTCTAAATGCTCCTGCCACAAGGGATATGTTCTTGCACAAGATGGTATTGCATGCGATGACGCTAATGAATGTGATGTTCCGGGGAGCTGCAGTCAATTATGCTTTAACTATAAAGGAGGCTTCAAGTGTTCTTGTGTGGAAGGATATGTTTTGGAACACGACCACAGAACGTGCAAAGCGGATGGTAGAAGCGCACTTCTAGTGTACTTGTTACCAGATCAAATCAGAGGAATTGACCTTGGTGGCGCCTTAAGTGGATCTCTCGAATTCCTCTTCAGTAACTTATCAAGTCGAATGCGTGGAATAGACTATGATTATTCAGACAAAACCGTATTGGTCACCGACTGGGAAGAGGTAACGGAATTTAAATGTTGTGTGATAAAATAACTGTCGTGAAATTTCATTACTTTTGATGTTTTAATGTAAATAGATTTTAAATATCAAATGCAAAAACGCTTCTGCACTTGTTCTTTCCTTACTGCCAAAAGGGAAGCGATTTTCTTAAAGCGATAAGTACGCTACACGATTCTCTTTAATAAACTTGCATAGCTATATTAAATTAACTATTTTTGTACTGAAATGGTTAGACTTCGAAACCAATTTAACTGGGTAAAGTCCACGACCTTAATGACAACCAGTGTCGGTTTTGACTCATTTCGGACTCTGGGCGCAGATCTACGGGCCTAATTGACACTGTCGGATCCAGAGAGGGGATCTTGCATCAGGCTAAGTCCATCTCATCTGGGCCCTTCTAGGCCCAAGGCCCCTGGGTGTCTTCCCCATGCGCCCAATGGATAAACCTGCATTGATGACAACCACTTTAACTTTATGAAATCTCGTTTATGATCGGTTTAAATCTGTACCTTAATTTAGTGTAGCTTTCTGTACGGAACCTTGGAGAACTTATTCTTGGTGCTATTTTAAGGGGTCATGGACACGTGTATATATGCTGAAAACTGAATCGGATTTAATAGTTTGAGTTTAATGCGTGTTTAGAGTAATGCATTGTGTTAACGTTAAATGATTCAATACCCTAATGAATTTTCCTTAAGCAACTCTCGTGACTGTGGTAATTAAAAGAAATTCCCAGTTTCGCTTTTGTATGGCATTTATGTTTAAGAGGTAAAATGATAAAGTTGGCTCAAAGTCCATCTGTATTTTGGAGGTCGCTTCAAGAAAATCGGTGGGGAAAAATTTCTATTGGAAAATGTAGTGTCCTTTCTGCTTCTAATCCAGTTTAAATTTCTTTAACTAAACTGGTAGTATCTTAATACTGTGTGAAGAGACTCCGCACCATACCTTTGCTCGGTCGCAACTCGACTAGTACAATTTATTAGAATAGGGACCAGGAACTCTTAACCTTTTTAACTAATGCATTAAAGATGAAATCCAATTTAAAAGCTCTATGGATCAACTTCAAAAGCACTGAAATAATATTACTAATTTTCATGTTTTATACTTGCAAAATCTTTAAGGTAAAGCTATTTAGAAAGACTTCAGTTCTTTGATAAATACGCGATCATTCTTTCAATGAATATTCTAGCTTCTATATTTTTCAAAACACCACAATTTCGAAATTCCTGAATTAATATAAGGAATGCACGTTCTAAATTTGAAATTACTTTGTGGATTTTCTTGCTGAATACCAATTCTAAAATCATGAACTTAATGCAGAGAAAGAGTCTAGCTTTAAAATAACTAGTGTTTCATTGGCATCTAATCCAAAGAATACAACTGAAACTCCATTTCTACCCGTAATTCTTGTTTGTACATTTTTCGGTACATAACTTGTATTCTGTTGCAGCCCTCGCAGACTGAATGTTTACAGATGCAGCTGTCAAAATCGGGCTACTTTTGAAATGCTTATTGCAAATTGTTGGATTCAGCCAAGACTTGAGGACTACATTTATATTAAACATATCAAAAACCTACTATAATTTCTCAATTTTGGCAGTCACCCTAACGCTCCAGTGCCTATAGAGCAATCTACTAAAGCAAAGAAGCCTTATTGAAAGGAACACAGTGCGCCCTTTGGTGAGAACGGAGAATTTATCGTGATTAGAACTGAGGATTGTTCCAAATTCTATGCGAAATCAATCTTATCCGCTTATTCAGAGTAATTTGAACTAATTATTACTGCAATGTCCTTTAGCAAATTCAGCCCCTTAGGGGGCTCGCCTTCTTTAGGTGGGTACGGGTGTCACAATCCCGAGGTACCCTAGTGATCTTTTCCTTTTCCCAAGTGGTTTACCATCTTTGGTAAACAAGGTGTCACGACCCCGGGGTACCCCAGTGATGCTTTATTTTCGACCCTCCATCTTGCCATCCAATTTCTTCCTTTCTTTTCCCGTCCAGACAAGACCTATGAATGTTTGGCGCAGTATAGTCACAAAACTGGCTCTTGCGCCATAAAACGCAAAACTCAACTTGGCAAATTCAGTCCATTTAAATATTTCCTGCCAATGAATGGGCGATTGTTACAAGAGCAGTTTACAAGACATTTTAATCTACTATTTTTGCACAATCTTTCGTAATGTATCTAAAATGTAACCAGTTGAATACCGAATAAAGATTCTCACTCTTGCCTTGTGAAAAGTGCATTTACAAATACTTAAAAATATGAAGTGGGGTTAGGGTTTACATTCAGATTAAGTACATAGTTAAACTCGTCTGCTAAAATCCTCACTTCAAAACGGTCTTGACTGCATTAGTTTCGTAATTTTTTGCGGATACAATATATGCAAAAAATATTAAATAACTGGTTTTGTAACGTGTTAATGCATTTATTTCATTTCAGAAAAAAATTCGTTACGTCAAGAGTTCGGAGGTTTCCGGCGTCTTGTTGAGGACTCCAACAAGACCTCAATATCTTCGTCGAGATTGGATTACAAAGAACATCTATTTTACTGATGAAGAAAGAAATATCATTTGCACCCGTAACGACGGAGAGTTTTATTTTACAGTAGTAAAACATGCTGCACCTCACATAAATGGTTTCGACATATCTCCCCATACCAGGTAAAAGCAATAATAGTTAGTGAATTTTCATTGATTGTTACTTGTTGTGACTAACGATTAATCGAAAACTTGCGAGTAATCGGTCATCGACTTGCTACTCATGGCTAGTTTCTAAATTGTTCTCGGATCATACAAGGCAAATGCAAAGCCTTAAGGGTTTTTAAAATATAGCTTATCTTGAAATTGGCTAAACATTATGATTAAACGCAGATATATACAGATGACAGGAAAATTTGTTTTAAGTTTATATAAGGCTGTAAGACATAAATATCGCCAGTTTAAAGATTCGGTATAGCAAAGCTTTTGTATCGATCGTAACAAGTAGCCTTTTAAATAAGATTCCAAATTCGTCTATTTACCAACTTAAGTGTTAAAAAAAAATTTGTTCCAAAATTTAAAACTTATACTATTGGTTTTAAAAGTAACTCGGACAGTTTTTCACTCTAATATTTCCTATTCGAAGCGATTTGGGTACTTGAGTGGAATCAATCTGTCTTTAAATATACCTTTTAATTTAGCTAATCGAATATCAAGAAAACTTATCTTGCAGGAAGACTATACTTTAAAGGTCTTGCCACTTAAATGTTGTGATGTATTGAAATGACTAATTTCGATTAAAACATGCATTTTTGTTCAATAGAAAAGTCTTAGCTTTACAAAATCTGTATTTGTTTCTACGTTATACAGAGTTAGTGAATTACTCCTCAATTTTTCGAATTTTATCTTATTTACTAGAAGTGAGCATTTAAATTAAAACCCAACATGGCGAATCTGCATTCGATATTCAACTTTTGAACCTTATTTATATTCTAGGAATGTACTAAAATTACGGTATGAATATTTAGTTAGTCTATTTCAACAATAGCTTCATAAGCGAGACGTTTCTCTATTTCGTCAGTTCTAAAAGTTTTATAATAAAATAAATTTTTAGATAAAACATTTCATTTAAGTTATTGATACAATTTTATTTTCCAACTGCTTTAAAGAATTTTTAAATGCTAAAACTCTGCTTGTAATCGATTGTTATAAATTTAGATGCATAACCGGTAAAATGTATTAATATTAGTATAGATTCTCCTAAAAAGTATGATTAAGTGTACAATCTTTTATATACCATATGAGATCGGATACCTTAAAGGATAAATTTAACTCATTCCTAGAAAAGAATTAACCCTCCAAGCGGTCTGCACGTAAAATCCCGTCATTGCAGAGATTTTTCCGCCTTCAAGCAAGATTCTCAAAAGCGGTCGAGCCACATTATTAAAAATACGGCTCAACCGCTTTTGAGAACCCCACCTGACGGCAAAAAATACTTGCGGTGCATTTTCGAAGAATCTCCAGAATGGCAAGACTTTAAGTGCAGACCGCTTAGAGGGTTAAAGTTGTATTTCTCTTGAGACAGTTTTTCAATCAAAAACTTGCAATTTTCTTGCAGCCTTCTGTTTTGGAGTGTTTGGTTAACAAGTGCTGGAGGTTCTGGTCGAATAGAAAGAGCGGAGATGGATGGCTCTAATCGTAAAGCAATTATTTCTGAAGGAACACTCTGGCCTTCATCTGTTACAGTCGATCATATATTAAAGAATATTTATTGGGTAGATACGAAACTTCAGGTTTTGGAATGCGCAGATTTCAACGGTTCAAAGAGGTAAGGGAAGTATACGAGCATTTTGAAATTTAAATCTTAGAGTAGATTTTTCTGATCGCCTTATTTTGCCGTATTCTTTCAGGCGAACTGTTGTTGACAAAGGACTGCATCATCCTTTCAGTATAACGTTGTTTGAGGATTTTGTCTATTGGTCGGATTGGGGTACCGACAGTCTGAATTTTTGCAACAAATTTACTGGACAGAACTTTACAACATTACACAAAGGAAACACAAAATCTGAAGTTCTTATGATAGAACACGCAGTAGTTCAACTTAAAGGTAATTTCAACGTCTATTATTAAACTAGTATTAATTCAATCTCGGCTTCAATATCCTTTCGAGACAACTTTAATAAATTCCTATTGTATTCAATCGTGCCTTGTTTTGAAGACTATATTGAGCAATGTAAATCATTCCTTCGCGAAATCCTTGGTACCTGGGGGACCAATCAAGTACAATCTACTTAAAATTGACAACATTCTACAGATTCCATGGATTTTGAATTGGCCCTCGACAGGAAAATCCTATTTACAGCAGGTGGTACTTAGCCATTAAGATTTCAGCATGTGTAAGACTTTGTCGAACAAAATATGCTTTGCAGCCTTCACATGAACCGTATCGCTATACCGTTCACTATAAGCGACTAAAGATTATACGTAGTTCCATGTCTAATTCTCGCTTTTACTCGGTAAAGTTTTTCATAAATCTTTTACAGCCTATTCATACATTATAAGCTATGGAGTGCAATCACCACTAACATCTTGGCAGCATTTCACTATTTGTTCTGAAATGCTCGGAATTTTCTGAAAAACATGAAGAAAATCTTTAAATTTTCATGTATGACTTACAGATAGAAAGATTAGTTCTCGTCCTATCTAATAGTTTAATTCTCGATTAAGTCTAAACAAGAGTTCTGTTTAACTCTTGTCGCGTAAAGCTCGGAGGCTTAACTTGAAATTTAGACCCCTCACTCTGGTAACTTTCAAATCTTTATTTTCCTTCCGAAGTGGCTTATCTTTATTAAATATAACCTTGCAATCCTCTTATTCGTCTCGACACATTTTTTGCTGTGCGTCCAGATCAGATGGGAACCTGCAATTTGCAGTTTTGTGCACCGAGGTAAATGTAGCCTTTGTGCCAATTCAATCAACTCGATACCATTTAGTCTTGTTTAGACATTTATGTGGAACCAACCCATTTAGCCCTTTTAAGCTGAAATTGCCATCAACTTGTGTTCTTCCTAGTAGAATTATAGAGCAACACTGTGGTGAAATATATCGGTGTTGAGTTTTAACCTTTAGTTGTGAAATTAAACTAGACAATTTGAAAAGATTGCTACTGCGAACTGTATAGTGTAGACCCAACGAAACTAGCTTTTAGCCAGTTTCTAATCGTCAAATGCAATTTGATTATAATTAACTATATTTAAGATCTTGTTTTATTGGATTATATTAGAATTAATGGGTGGGAATACTAATCTAATACAATTGGATACAAACTAAAGGAAGCAAAATATTGATTTGTTTTGATCTGATCAAATTATAAAAATTGGTACATCCATAATTATAAAATTGTAGACTACTGAGAATTTGGTACAATTTTGGTAGGAAATACATGTAAAATATC
The DNA here is from genome assembly GCA_019973955.1 of Trichonephila inaurata madagascariensis. NCBI lineage: Eukaryota > Metazoa > Arthropoda > Arachnida > Araneae > Nephilidae > Trichonephila > Trichonephila inaurata. The sequence goes on along the minus strand of BMAV01017954.1, from coordinate 343,347 downwards.
TTTATTGGTTTGAAATCGTTCCCACAATTGTTCAGTTTCTCATTGTTAGGAAAGGTTGTTAGTTTTCTAGTACACCATGAACAAATTGGAAACGGCATTTGAAACAAATTGTATAACTACCGAGCTAAAATTCAAGAGACCCTCTTGATTCTACTCAAATTGTTTTAAAATAGAACTGAAATTAAAGACTTGACACTTTGAATGTGCCGATTCATTCACATCTTCCTAAAAATCACTTGTAAATTCTTTAACATTGCATTAAGATTTGATATCCTAAGTTTTCTTTTGCAGGTCAAAATCGCTGCGCTAACAGCAACTGCCCTCACATCTGTTTACCAACCTCGACAAGTTTTGTCTGTAAATGCGATGACCACTACATTCCGGTTCAGTCCCATTGTGAATTGAATCCAGAGGCACTATACCATGATCCTTCGAATACGTCGTGCCCAAGTGACTACTGTCGGAACGATGCCAAATGCGTTGTTGACCATGACCGATATTTTTGCCTGTAAGCTGAAACTTGAAGCTTGCATCCATGTAAAAACTCTAAAGCTGAATATATTTAGATACTAATAATGCAAATCTTATTTATAGATGCAGTTCTTCATACAGAGGAAGTAGATGTGAAGTAAAAGCAGCTTCCATTCAAAAAGAACCAGACTATAGTTGGGTAGTAGGTGTAGTGCTGGCTATACTCGTAGTTAGCCTAATAGTAACTCTGACATTCTTCTGTCGAAATAGGTAATTTGCAACAAGTGCACTTTATTGAAATTAGTTTAAATACGAAAGAAATGGAAACTTGCTTCTCATAATTGCCTCGTAATATTTGAACTGCTAGTTTCAAAAAATTCAATATTTCTAATGCTTAATCCGTACTAAATGTAAACTGAAGATGCGTGAATCCTTTCTTCCAATCTCAAATTAGTTACACGACTTGAATAGCCGCTTAGTTTAAATGATTGGCAAATAAAAATTGAGGTATACGAAGCTCTAACGAATCGGAAGTATCAAATTGATAAGAACCCGTGTTTGGGTGTTAACACTAAATGCTTTGCAAATTAAATGACTTTTATTATTCTTAAAACCCAAATACGAGTTTTTCTAGGGATTAGGCTTGGCGATTTTAAACTGAATATTCTTTAAGGAATCCGGCTCTAATCTTCGAAATCTTGATTTTCATCACGGTAATAAAAAGGTAGATTAAAACATGTTTAACTTTAAAAAAACTTATAAAAATCTTACTATGATTAAAATGGTATTTAATGTACCGTAAAATCCGGCGTATAACGCGCACCCATACTTTCAAGTTGCAATTTTCGATTTTTAGGTATATTCGCCGTATAACGCACACCCCTTTTTTTACGAAGAAACCTATGTGCGTACGCAGTCTTATTTGCTCCTTTATTTGAGGCATTACCCCAAGCCTTAGAAAAAATACATTTTTAGAGCTACAACCCTTTTATGTTCATAAAAATGTCATTTCTTTTAAATAGTATTTTGATGCATGTAGAAGTCTAATTTTTTTCTATGCCCATCCTTTTTATTTTTAAAGCCCTCATTTTTATACCCGGCGTATAACGCGCACCCATAAGTTTCGATCTTATTTTTTTGTGTTAAAAGTGCGCGTTATACACCTGATTTTACGGTACCAAAATCAGTTTCCGAAACCTGCATTTTCAATACTTAAGTCTTCATTGTGAATCAAATTATAGCCAATCGGAATTGTGCGAGCTAGGAAGCTTCGACTATTTTTCAATACTTTATAGAAATTCAAACCACTAACTTCAGTTTTAACCGCTTATTAGATAACATTAAAAAAATTTGTGAAGTGTCGTGCAAGTATATTTATTAATCATTAGTCTGAAGCTTAAACTTATTTAGCAGATGTATAGAGACTTTGTTCCGACAACTGAATTAAAGGTATAACCGATATCTTCAAAGAAATTTAGAAAGCTAACTATTTAAATTTTAAAATGGGTAACCATTTTTAAACATGGTTCACAACATAGGATACTTTGATTATAGTTTCCGTGAAGGATTTGAATTTAAGTTATTTGCTTATTAGGCAGGACAGACTCTAGCAGGGGTGTAGCACTTGCACAGCACACGAGCGGCCAGAACAAGGAGTGGTGACGAGCCGCATATAGTTCTATCAAGCAGAATTTCTAACGAGTTTCTCAAAATTAAACGTATTAAATCTAATAAATACGATTGTTGTACAGATTCTCCGACAGCATAGTTTAAAAAATGTTAGTGCATCGTGTGTTCCATTGTCAGTTAATGTCGACTCTTTACACGTCTTTCATTTGGTGGCAAAATTTGTGGAAGTACCTCAATAGAAAGTTTTTACTTATCAACGGCATTGAGAGGCAGATGTTTAACGTCTCGGAGGATTTATGCCAAAGTTGCTTCATGAAGATATTTAATATGGTAAATAAGTGTTTCTCAAACTAAGGAGTGCGTCCCCCTAGGAGACGTCATAACCCTACAAAGGGCGCGCGACCATATTGAAAAGTCGAAAGCAAGATTATTTTACGAAATTAATTCTCTGAAAGTAAACAAGCAAAATACATTCGTATATCAGTACTGCTCAATGCCTCTTATAGTTAATTTAACAATACTAAATTAAGGACGTTTAATAATTACCAGTAGCCCCATGGGCTCTTCATATATAAAATTTTTTGCATATAACTCTTATCCTGATTTGTCCGGTTTATGATTAATTTCAATGCAGATTAAAAATTACGCGATTCGTTTTCCCAATATCAGTTTAACACGTAAGCTAGCGTATGTGATGTATTGAGGGAGGGGTAGTAAAGAATAAATCAAATCCTCTGAAATAAGTAAATCTCTCTCTCCTTTGTGCAAACACTGTCCAGGTAACTTTATTGCATTCTATAACTTACCGAATTTTACGGATAGCAGTTCCCAGAAAAGATCGTACTTCGGAAAGACGTATCTATACCGGGGTAATTAACGCACTGGCTGAGCGAGACGTTTATATACGCTGGCAGCACTAAAAAGGTTAAAATCAAATTTAGGTTATTGTCAAAAGTATTGAATTTAATGCATTGTTATTGTATGAGAGGGGGCCCGATGAAAATTATGATTGAATATTGGGTCGCGAATATTGAAACTTTGAAAAGCACTGGGTTAATATCAAAGACATAAAAATATTTAAATTTAATACGCATTTGGGGGGAAATTAAGTTTCAAATTAAATAGCTTTACAGTTAAATAAAAAAATTTAAACATACACAAAAATCACTTTCTCTTTTGTCTTTCTAAATTTCACTCTTGTACTTGATGAATTTGTGACAAGTATTAGTCAAGATAAGAAATTCTCTACAGGGACAGTACATTTGGTTTTGCACGTGGGTGGCCGTTATCCTAGGATCGATCTTGTAATTAAGATTATCGAGCCATTGTTGATCTTGGGAAAACTAATGTAGAGTGCTAACAGAGTAATTTCCAGCGGTTTCAGTGTTGAATGGTGACGCCCCTTGATAGAAATCGCTCCACACCTTTTCAACAAGCTTGTCTTTTATTGCCAAGCTTCCTGGTATATTTCGGCAAATACTTTATAATCAATATCTCAAATTAAATGTCTTCGGCTTTCTCGTTCACGGTTCCACTAATACTTTTGTTATCGGCTTTACCAATATTTTTAATTCGTCTCTAATCTTAATCCATTCTCTCTAGGGATAGACTGAGCAAAATGGGCGAAAGCGTAGCGGTTACTTTCCGAAATGCACGTTTGTCCCGAAAAGGCAGTAAGTTGATAGAAGACTGTGAAGATGGTACAGGGGACACGCTTGATCTAGGCACAAAAACTTCGAAGCAATCTTCCTTTTCAAATCCGCTGTTCGGCAAGAAGTCTCAAGGGGCAAGTACAACTTTAATGATAAACAATATTGAACTCTGATAATATCGTGACTACAAGGTTTTAGGGTGTTCTCTCTCGTTAGTCTCAACTGGAAATGACTGAATTAAAAGCGCCTCGTAACAAGTTCGAATAGTATTTTTTTTTTTTTTTTTTGCACCCTAATTGTCCAAGATGGCAAGGTCAATTAATCGGCAATCCAAATCGTACATCAAAGGTCAATGGCTTGCTCAGTGGTAGCGAGAAATCGAACCCTATATAAGATATTCAACCAGTATTATACGTAACTTATGGACGGATTAAGATTCCCTCTCCGTGCGTCATAGTCCCGCAGTTTAAAGTATACTGTAATGACATCAAAAATGTTCTAAATGCTCAATACAACAATGGATATATATATCGGCTGCAGTAATGGCCGGAAAAAATTCTCCAAATATATCACTCAGTCGAATGATAAAACTCTCTGTACGAGAGGGGTGAGTTACCGGGGTAGCGTAGTGGTCAAGGTATTGGATCGTGGCTGGCTTGTCATGAGTTTGAGCCCAGTACCACCAAAGACCCGCCGTGTAGGGAAGCGATGCACATTAAATCTGTAGAGAGCTCAAACGTCCTCCCGTTAGTGTGGTAGTTAGAGGGGTGCTAGCTGAAGTGTCGTCCTCGTCACTTGACCATAATTCAAAATTACGAGGTCTGTCGCCAAAAGTCCTCGTGTAGCTGAACCGGGCGATAGTAATATTCATTCACTCGCTTACGAGAGAGTCGAGTTGACCTATCGCGAATCTTAATTAAAACCGATAGGAGCATGAACCCTTAACTCTAAACCTTGCTTAAGCATATTATTTGAACTATGTCTGCTCGTTCAGATATGCTTTTCTGTCCATTTGGTTAATAAATTAATTCCTTTGAAATGTTTAAATTAGAGTACTTTATAACTAATGGGAAGGGGAATAGTGCTTATGTTTTTTTCTAAAAACGGTGTTAGAAATGACTGACCGAAAACATGCACACCCGCTTATTAAACTAGACCTCATCCGTGGAAGGTGGGATGTACACTTTGTAAGAGGGATTCAAACTAGATAGTACTGTCGATTGATTTCGATTCATGGATTTATATTGGTCAACGACAGTTGACCCTACCGATAGAGCTTACCTGATTCCGTCTTCGGGTATTGGCAGGCACATTAAATCTCTCTAAGATGCATCGTCCTGGAGCTTATCCAAGAGGGCAAGATACATACTAGAGCTCAACTAGATACTTTCAGTTTTTCCAATAAATTGTTGCATTGTAATGATTTGGTATGAGCATAGAGTCGTCTAAGGAATTGTGTTGAAGGATTTGTAACTTGTCCAAGGATTCCTCTTTAATTTGATTTTATCCAAAATGCTCCTAGGTATTATAATTTTGCTCTGAAGTGGGAAATTAATTTGACTACATAAAAATTAACACTTGGATGTTGAGCTTTTTCAAAAGTAAAATTTTTTAGCGCTTCTTAAAACTAGAATATGTACCAAATTTTCCTCGGATTCAAAAACTAATCCTCTTTAGATTTCTAATCGTATATTTGAAATACTAAAGATAATACTTAACCATACGAGTATTTACTCATTAAAAGGAAATGATCCTCAATCGGCGTGCGAGATGTAAAAGTTGGTGAATAATAAACTCGGGTTATTTAACAGTTCAGTATTGCAGGACCCTATGCTAATACAGGGCCATAGTATTCTAATAGATAAAATGGAAATCGATAATTGAATGGAGGTCCTTCCAGAAACACGTGAATCTCATTTGTTCGGTATCTATATCGAGATTTGCGTGAAGTGGAGGGTAGAGTGCAAGCCCAGTTGTCTTTCACTTCACCGGCGTAAACTTAAATTCGTACGATAGCACCCTATTTAAAATTTTTAAGTCTTTTAGTTAATCGGGAGTAGACTCGCAACTTATTTTAATTGTGAATTTGTTTCAGCTCACTGATCCAGAGTCTCAAAGTGGCTTCAAGAGGTGGACCTCGAATGAATCCTTGTCGGAGTCCAGAGCCGGCTCTGGCTTCCGCGTCCTGGAAGGTCCACGGTCGACGACAGATCGAATTGTTCAATTCTTCAGAAGATGACTCATTCGATTGAATCCTCGTTAATGTGACCTTTACAGGTTTTATTGTTGTGTTTTAAAAACTAATAAAATTAATATTTTTAACTGTGTGCAGTGGATTAATTTCTGAAGACACTTTCACTGTTCAATGTTCATCAACTGAAAAGTAGATTAAAGAATCAATCGCATAGTTCCAATCATTCATCGGATGCATTTTATTTTTAACGTGAACTTGAATTACATCCGCATAAAATTTAAGAATACATTTTAATGTCGCAAGACCTTCAGTATTACGAGGGAAAATGATTCTTATTTGACGGAAATATAAAAATGCGTTTACCAACCTTAATTACCCAAACGTGGGCCTCGATAGCCTAGTGGTGAAGGTAACGGACTCATAGCCAGCGTGTCACGAGTTCGATAATAGTACCGCTGAAGACCCACTGTAGAGGACTGTGCACATTAAACCCGAGGCTTAATAGTCTTCCTGTTGGTGTGGAGGTTATAAAAGTAGGGCTGATTTCAGGGGGCTTTGATTCCGTGGCAGGTGCGTGTCACTCCCTGTACTCTATATATTTTTAGCTCATTATATGAATCTAAGCTTTGTGACGAACAACTGGTAGTAGAAAATGCTCTCTCGATTCAACGGACGATGGAGGAAATGTTTTTAAAGTCTCTCATAGTTATAATGTTTTGGAGATGCATTTTCAGTCAAGTCGAACAACTGAATATCTTGTTTCATGATTTGTTGAAATTGGTACTTTTTGGTTGAACAATGTAAAACTTTGTTTTAGAAGTTGCTTTCTTTTGTTTCTCGTCCAACGTCGGAAAAAGAGCATAGAAATCTTTAAAGGGGAAAACCTCGGAGTGCGAAGAATTGGATATCGATTCCATTTCGCAGAAAAGCTTGTCCCTATCATTTGGGCTTGTCTAACGCAATTTTACCAGACGATCGCGAAATATCGACAGTAACTACTGCTTCGTATTTTCTCCTAAAATTCAGTTATTGCATTAATCCTATTAACGTTGCGTCTCATTAATTATTTGGATTAGAGAATATTTCATTTTTCGCGAATTCTGAGAATTTTGTTCATTCAATTCTCCAATAACGAAAGAAAATAAACCTTCTGTAGTTAGAAAAATTATGCAGTCGAAATGCAACTTTGCTAAGCCAATTTTTACTGGCTATAAGCCTCCTACAATTGTAGTCAATTTCGAACTCTATATTGGCCATCATTTGTTCTACTTTAATGTAAATTAATGCTTTTAAAATTGCTGACTTTATTTCTAGAAATTTCAAGCATTGTCAACAAACTATTCCAGCGTGTTTTGGGTATCCAAACAATCTTTTCATCAGACCAACGATTCCCGGGACCGAAGTATAATTCCCGGGAATAGAAAAATATAGAAATCTTATGATTTCCCGGGAAAGAAACCCTAGTTAGTAATATTCACTCGCTCATACTTCAAACATAACTGTTAAAATGTGGGATGAGAATAAAATACCAGGGATTGGGTAACATCTGCAAACTGCGCATGCCTCAATAGAAAACGTGAAATACAGGTGGGAAAGGAGATACAGATGAAGATATTAGTTTAGAATCGCATTTACTTGTGGTTATATTTGACCACTTTGTACTAAGTATAGTATAGAATCAAGCTTTTACACGATTAATCTTTAATCTTGACTCTAAATTGTAATGAGCTTACAGATTAGTTTCTCAAATCAATTTACAACAAACTTTGAAATGAAACGAGTTACTCGTATTCCTAACGTTTCTTCTGAATCAATCTTGCATGTGGCACAACACTTCACAATACAACAGTTTATCTACAATTAAATTTTGTAACGCCGCATTTTTTAATCCAAAAATATTTTCAATGGACTTGAACTATCCTTGCTGAATTAAGGCAATTTGTGAGTTCCTATTTTGAGTAATGCCTCTTTACTTAAGGCTGTTTATAGAACAGGACCGAAATTTGGAAACTACTTGAGTTGAGTAGCCCAATATTAACACGCGATTGATTCCGGATCAATATTTATCTACAGTAAACTGACAAAAGGATGTTATCTCTTATAAGCGGATAAAACTGAGTGAATTTTCCCATTCTAAACGTATGCATTTACTTCAAGCGCAGGGGCGTATCTAATCTCTGATCAGCCGTATCAATTTCCCTTCCTCAAAATATGCGAGGGAAAAAATTTAACTTTTTATATTCCCTTAAAATATTAACAAGAAATTTTAATACGGAGCCCACTAGCTACGCCAGTAGTCGAATGTACTTTCGGACAAGCAGTTTGAAAACTATTTTTTTGGACCAGTTTTCCAACAAGTCTACCACCCCCTTTTTTACTGTAGATAAAGATTACTCTGCTCTTAAGAGTTTCAGTGGTTCTTTTGAAAATTCTTGCCTTGAATTTATATGCTTATATTAAAAAATTTTGTGCTACGTAACATTTTCTATCAATTTAAAGAGAATTTAATGCTGACTTCTCAAATTCCAGAATTTGACAAAGCAAAAAAGATTATGCCACAATTATCCATGTACATTAGATACTGATGATAGCAGTGAGTTATCGGTGCTTTGTGAGGTAGCCTTTATTTTATTATAGCTTCACATCGATGTTTCATTGAGCTGAAAATAATTTTAAGCTCTTTCTTAGTTATTACATGATGCCAGGAAACCATTATATCCTCAATTAGTTCTTTTTATTTCACGGGTACCTCATTCGGACAAGAGTTATCAAACGGTGCCACACAAGTTTTCGATAGGATTGAGGTCAGGATTGTTTCCTCGCCATGACAACAATGACATCAAACGAGTAGAATGGATACCTAGAAAGAGATGAGTGAGATTAAAAAGTAATCTTCGCTATGTTTAAATTGCAGGGCAGGTTGGTGAATCAGGGACTACATCTGGAGACTGAAAATGTCGGGAGACAAATTTAATAAATGCAGGAAAAAGGTGCGCTATATCTAGTGATGACAGAACAAAAATACTGTCTCAAAGATGACTTCCGATGCTCGTTGATGACTTTATCTGAATAATTCTGGCGTTTCTGTCCGTTCAAAAACAATCGGGAGACTACTAGATGTTATTCTAAAAGATAGAATTCCACGAAAAAGCCTTATCTCAATTTATAGCAGGGCTAAAAAAAGACTAAAGTGGTCAAAGGAACACATTAATTGGACAAATGATTATTGATTCCAAATTATGGAAGGATGAAACAAAGATTGTTATTCGGTAGTGATCGAAAATGTACAAGACATTAAATAGTAATAATGCTACATCCAGACAACTGAGGTACCCACAAAGTTTTGATTTGATCTTGCCTATCAGTAGAGCGTATTGGTCTTCATACCATCGATGGTACTCTGGATGCTAGAAAATACATGGACATCATTATAGAAGCCGAACTTCTACCTTCCAGCAAGAATCTATTTACCAACAATATTCATTTATTTTTCAGTGGGATTCTGCTCCTTGCCACACGGTAAAGTAATCGAAAGACTGGTATCGTTCAAAGATCGTAGAATTGTTGTCCTGGCCAGGGAACAGTCCTGAACTAAGCTCTATAGAAAACTTGTGGCACCATTTGAAGACTCTTGTTGAGGTATTCTGAAATAAAAGGAACTAATTGAGCCTATAATCGTTTTTCCTGTCACGTAATGAAGATTTTAAAACTATTTTCGGCTCAATGAAACATCGATGTGAAGCTGTAATAAGAAATAAAGGTTACCCCACTGATAACCCAGTGCTATCATCAGTATCTAATGTATATAGTTATTGAAGAATAACTTTTGGCGTTGCAAATATTTCAAGTTTGATTTCTGTATTGAATTCAGTATTCAATATTGATTAGAATGATATAAAAGACTCTGCATTTTTTTTTGCCACGTAACATTTTTGGTAAGCATACAAAAACATTATCTTAAAATGTACAATTTTAGCCACTATAAGAGTGAGAAGTAGAGTTCGTGGGAAAAATTTTAACAGTTGCAACCAATGACAGACTATATTATAAACGTAAATGGGGAACTTACGGTCATTGATTACATTCTGCGATTTTTTGCGCACTCATGGTCCCTCGAGTTATGGAGTCGCCAACATATCATTTATAAGGCCGACACGGTAGTATTTACTCTTCTGATATGAATATAAAAAAAAGCTGGATTATATAACAAAAACAAAGTTATCTACAGTATTTTCAACGAAAAAGCTAAAAAAAAATTGAATCTATATAGTTTTTTCAACTTGTTCGAATTTCATCCTGTAACGTCGTGAGTAGGTAACTAATGAAAGATTGATTTTTAAAGTAAAAGAAGTATTTATATATTTGTGCTTCACAGGTTTCTATATATGAAGTAATAAAGTCTCGGTTATATGCCACCCGTGTTCAATAATTCCATTCTCTCTACACAGGCCAAGGCTCTCTTTGGCCATTATGACTGCCAGACTGGGTGTCAGCGTTTGCCCGAGGTTAGACATAAACAATGACCCCATGGCCACGTGCACTTGTCACTTAACATCTGTTCGGAGCCATAAAACTTAGCATGAATGGTGGGGTTCCCCAATCGAAGACGTCACAATCCCAACTTTAAAAGAAATCTTCAGTTGTACTTGATTTCTGTCAGTGTTCAAAATTAAAATTCGCGAAACTTAAATGCAAGAGACAGAGTAATTCAATAACTTTCAAGCTGAATGCAGGGTGTACTCTTTGACTACGCCAGAACTAATCTAAATCTTTCCCAAGAATTAAATCTGTTTTACTCAACCTGCGGGCCGCATGTGGCCCACCGAGCCTTTAAGTGGCCCGATCATTGCCCATTGCACTGAAAAATTCACTTAAGAACAAAATGTTAAAAATTTGGTGTCAAGAAATCAAATATATCGGTTTTACATTTTGCCGTCGATGTCGTACGAGTGCGAATTAATATTTTTCTATTTGTAACGGTTACTACTATAACAGCCAGCAGTGGAGTAGTGACAGTTTTATGATTGGAACAAATTTTTAGCTATCTTTTATATCTTACAAGCGAAAAATATTCGAAGAGAATATATCGTTTCAAGACTATTGAGAGGTTCACTATTTTATGAACATGAATCAGTAATTGTTTGATTTGTCTCGAAAGTGCTCTATTTAAAAAACACCAATGAACAGGAATCATTCAATGACATATTTCCTCGAAGATCTCTTTTAAGAGGTAATAAATAGGCATTCTTGAATAATCTTTGCAACAGCAACAAAGTGTCTTGTCAGTGGTAATGTCACAGCGGTAACAAAAACATCTTATGAAGTTTGTCATATTATTGGTAATCGTATGAAACGGTTTACTGGTGCAGAGAAATTGTGAAGGAGTGTTTCTCAAATACTTCTAATTCAGTGTTAGTGACAAAAATAAATATTTAAAAAATTGCAAAACAGGAGTTAAGATATTTTGATCAATTTTCCACATTTTACGCCCCTCTCGACCCCTTCCCGCGTGAAATTGCTAACATATGTTTGTGGCCCGCGTGAAATAGCTGACATATGTATGCGGCCCAGCAGAAAAAAGGTTGAGTACCCTTGATTTAGATTGATAGTATTTCTCATCTGGAATCAACTATCTGTTCTTTTTCTGTTGCAAAATAAGCTGTCTTGCATTCAAAAATAACGGTTGATTAACCATGCTTATTAGTCAAATGAAAGCGATGGGAAGTAGCTTTAAAGTGAAGTTAGGAGCCAGTTTGAATGAATCCCACTTACAGTTGAGAGGAGAGGGATATCACAAACACGGGAACTAAATCTTAAGACCTTTACTTGCATTCATATTTAATCGTTTCCCAGGCTTAAGATGGTTACTTTCGGATTTAAATACTTTCTACTAACAAAATTTCGATGAAAATATTTCTAAAACTTATTTTAATATTTCAATTATTTTAAAGGAATATTCGTAAGATAGATTCATACAGAATTTTGTTAAACATTATAGCTTGGGAGGAAAACTCCGTACAAAAATTAATTTAAAAACAAATGTGTATGAAAAGATGTAGGAAAACCTTCATACAGTGAATCTTTAAACAGTTTCACTGAAACGCAGTTTGCGAGTGATATTAGTGATCGTTACGGGGGAGGGAAATGGGAGGGGAGTTTGCATGAGCATACACACGGTTTTGATACTTTCGTTATCTTATTTCATTGATAATTTTAGTCAAATTCTGCTGATCAATGATTTCGAGAACTCGCCGTACAACCAATCCCAACAATGCTGATTGACGGTTGGAAGTGGTGAAATCATGGTTTGGGAAGAGTTATCTGTCGCTGGTCCCAAGGATATGCATATGTTCAGTCAGTGTCGGTTTATCCGCTGGGCGCTTGGGGATCCGGATAAATTGGACTTAAGCAGATTTTCTGGTTATAAATTCTGATACTCCCGCTGCAAGGGGCCTGTAGATCTTCTGCACTCAGGGCCCGAAATGAGCTTAAGCCAACACTGTGTTCAGTTGAGGAATTTCTGAATAGTGTGGATATATATTGAGACTAGACCCTTAATTGATGTCTGCTCATATGCCGCTACTGTTGATAATGGTTTCCTTCTGATGGATAGTAATGCGAACCTCGCTGAACTGTGCTTATTGAGTATTATCTTGAGAACAATGGTTAGGAAAAAATAGAATGGCCAGCTCAATCTCAGAATCCGGTAGAACATATTCAGGCTGTTCCGATAGACACGTTGTGGGCCTTTGATTCTTCAAGATCGTTACACGAGTTGAAACAAGGGTTACTCAATGTCTGATTCCCATTTCGGTGTCCAACAACTTAATTGGCAGCATGGAAAACCACCACTGCCAAGCATTGTAATTCGATTGAACACATTTTTATTAAAATTAATTTTTGTTATATTTCGACGATATTTTTTCTTATAAAACTGATGTGCTGCTTTCTTCAATAATAGACATTTATGTCCAAAGTATTTTTTTTTTCAAAGTATGTTTGAACAAAACATCAGGGGCGTAGCTGCAGCGGTATCAATAATACAGGGTCCTCAAGCTGCAGGGACATCATGTGTAAGCAAAAATCATGAAGTAGAAAATCATGAATCATGAAAAATCATGAAGATCCCACTCAGGACTAGCTACGCCATTGCTAAACATGTACAAATTTGTCTCGTTCACTAAAAAGTGTTCATTTCCAAATTAGATAAACAGATTGCACCTTGACTTCTGGAAGACAGTGAGTATTCCAAACATTTTCTAAGTAACGAATAAAAAGTATGAAACAAGTCTGGTAAAAACAACCTTAAAAATATCATATACAGACGAAATCAATCAATCACTAATAAGCAAAACAAACTTTTGAAAGAGATGTGAATTTCAAAATATTCGATTACGTTTATAAAGTTTTTCTTTCTTTCTTTCTTTATTTTTTTTATTTTCTAAAAATTTTCAAATGTTTTCAATTTAATGTTTGTGCGCATTAATTTTTCGAAATTTTTTTGTTTGTAATTATTTCCAAAAATGCTAATCAAGTTGTGGAATTTTTTCTAACGTTCTCTTTTGAAGAATATACTATCTTTTTTTTAAATGTTATAACGCACTTAAAAATATCTCAAAGAATTAATTTTAAAATATTTCTATTGAACCAAAAGTGAAATAAAAAACTTAACTTTTCTAAACAGTACTTAATTTTGTAATCTTAATTTCTTTCCCTAGATAATAAGTTTCGAACCTTTCATAGGATATTTAATGCAAATGTATGTATTGGTTCTTGAGATCCCCAATTTAATATAAAAGTAGCTTTGAGAAAAACATTTTTCAAACTTTATAAAAGGTTAGTTTTGGCATTAGTAGAGTAATATTTTAAACATCTTTAGCTTTTTTTCCCAAATTATAGTATAATTAAAACAGATTTTTAAATTTAGTTATTGAAATGTTAAACAGAAAAGAATTTTTTTTCAATATAACTGAATATCTTAAAATCACTATTTGAAGAAAAGGACTTTGCTTTGATTGAATTCTTAATCAATAATTATGGAATGCTGAATTATTTTCCAAAACAGGACTTTAAATTTAGAATCTGAAATTTTGCAAATAAATAATGTATTATAAAATCTATTATTATAAGGGAGGGTTATGTGTGAAGACAACCAAGCAAATTAGTTATGTACATTTTATGCTGAATTTTATCATAAAAGAGCTATACAAATTGAAAATGTTGTTGTATATTTGTTATTTACAAGTTATTTTTATGATTTATTTTCTTAAAATTAGTATCTTGCTGCAGTTCTTTTTAAAGTAGTATTTTACGGGCTACTTTTAATGTAGTATTTTACAGTATTGTTTTCTTCTCTAAGAGTTTTTTTATACATAGTTTCAAGTAAGTAAATGTTACAGAATATCCTCCAGATATTTTTTTACATGTAAATCATAAATCTTTTCAAAATAAGTTTTAAAATGCTGAAAAATATTTTGGGTACTTGCATATTTTTGCAACGGCTCAAGTGTAGTATGGGGGGGGGGGGCTTTGGATTTGGAGATTTTTATTTAAATTTTGTGGTGAAATATCGAATTCATTCTAAAATAAATTCCAAAAAAGTACTTTGACGACTGCTACCAAAAAAAAAGACCATCAAGTGGCCGGGGGGCCCCGCGGGGCGAGGGCGTAACCTATTGCAACATTATATAAAACAAAGCTCATAGTTGCCAATTCAATGCATATGGCATATAGAAAATCAGAGTTGCCATCTTGATGAGTTATTAATAGAGTTGCGATAATACATCAGTACCATATTTTGTAATTTACTAATATAAAACAACGAAATTTTTACTTGAAACTAAATGAAGTTTGCTTGATTTAAAAAAAATAAATTTAGATGTAGAACAAAGAAACGCAGGCAAAGTTTTTTTTAAACATTTTTAATTAGATGGGGCATAATTCGTCTGCTTATGTTACTTTTTTTCACTCATGTTCAAGAGGAGGAGTAAAACTAAAGGAGGTTATAAACTTTTTGGAGGCTCTTTGATTTCATCCATTCCCATTACAAAGGATTTTGTTTTGTTTCTGAAACTGATATATCATCAAATATGGCTGTAATGTAAAATTTGATAATGGAAGAAGTTTAAAAAAAAAGTAAAAGGCTTTTTTTAATTCCATTAGTGTTTAAAAAGTGTGAATTATATGGTAAAAAAAGAAACTTCATTGTGTATTATTTATTAAGAATATTTATAACATTGCTACAGTTACTTATAGCAAAGCGCTGTTTTTTTCAGTGATGAGTGAATATGAATGCATTCAAGGGGCTCTGTTCTTATCTTGTGTATCAAAATGTGTTCAGGTCCTTAATGAAGCATCTTTATAAATCTATTGTGGGTATAATTTTCATTGGGTAGATGTAAAGATTCTGTGCTGCAAAATTTTTTTTATCTCGCTCATATTTAAGTTAATAAAAAAATGCTCTGAATATCATGTATTGATTCAATTTTATTGTTTTCATTATTATTGAAGCTTTAACAAGCCAACATGTTTCATAATCAAATATAAACAGTGGTAATGCAAGACGGGGTCCATGGATTCGGACACCTCCCCTCATAACCCTTAATTTTTTTTCAGATTGATTTATAATCCTATGTATATAAATACAATACAAGAATGATGGACTTTCAACCCTCGACACTCCCCCCCCCCCCTCCCTTTAAAGTTATTGTGTGCATCACTGATAATAAATATTGTGCTATAAATTCAGATTAAAATAGTAATGTAAATATTTACTGTTCTTATATTTGTTTTGATTCTTTTTTCTCTCTTTAATATTAATTGTGATTTTAACTCATTTAGGTACTTCATATTTTTTGTTACTTGAGGAATGTAACTTTTGCTTTATTATGTACTTTTTTTTTTTAATTTTTTCTTCCATATTCTTTAATGTAATCCTATAATTTTTGAAAGTGTTATTTCATTTATATTTCCTCAAAATAACTAGTTTTCTACTAATTCTTTTATTATTAAAGAAGATAAAAAGTAATCATTTTTGACTTTTACTAATACTTATATTGTTTTTTGTTTATTTTTAATTGTAATGAATTTCTCTCCTTCGTTTTTTATAGAAATCTCGAAATTATTGTTTTTAGTTTTTAACTTGAAAAAAATTTTGAAAACCATAAAGTTTTTAATTGCTTAGTGTATACACTTTCAAACTTTTTTTTTCCTATCTCATCGCTGTACTAAAAATGGAGAATAATTGCTACAATTTATTGGATCTCAGTTCTCCTAAAAGATCTTTTTCAGCTTCTCTTTTACTGAACTAGACAGACCAGCTTTACTGAAAGGCTTTTGACTTAGTACCAGGTTCCACTTGTTATTCATTCTCTTCTTTAAGGTTAAAACTTGTTCTACCTTTTTATAGTCTTTTTCATAAGAGATAACTTGCTTTTTTATTGCTTGAGATATAGCTTCATGTTTGATGCTCCTTTTCATCAGCATAGTTTTCAAGATTGCATTTTCCATTTTCTAGGATATCAATTTGCCTGGTGGGAAAACTTGGAGTGGAATTCGACTTCAAATGTCATTCTCATGACTCTTGATTATGATTCAAAACTAGCCCTCGTGTTGCTTCAGAGTTTGACATGAAAAACAATCAGTTCTAGACTGTCAAATATTTTGAGCACTTTTCCAGTTCTTAAGGTATCCGACTACGTTCGGAACCATGATTTTAAAAAAGCGCATAAATGGATAATTTTCATGATATTTAGTGTCACTTAGATTAGACTACATGTATACAATTTTTTTAAGGACATTATATGACAAAAAAAATATTTAAATACAATATTTTGGCAAAAAATTAACTTAGAATAACCTTTTTTCCAAATGTTATCCTTTTGTGAAAAATGCTTCTATTGTATTAATATTTTGCCTTTATATAGCTCAGACCTCTGTACAGAGGCTCAACTATGAGTTTTGAAAAATTCAAATTATTTTCAGAGTTACAACCATTTGAAATAGTTATCGGCGTATTTTCTTAAAATTTCTCCCTTCTGTTTTCGTAAAACATGGATAAACCGACTTCCGAGTTATGCATTTCAAAAATTCTAGTTGAGCCTCTGTAGAGAGGTCTGAGCTGAATACAGGCAAAATATTAATACAATAGAAGCATTTTTTACAAAAGGAGAACATTTGGAAAAAAGGTTATTCTAAGTTAATTTTTTGCCAAAATATTGTATTTAAATTTTTTTTTGTCATAATGACCTTAAAACAATTGTATACATGTATTCTAATTTAAGTGACACTAAATATCATAAATATTATCCATTTACCCGCTTTTGCAAAATCACGGTTCCGAACGTAGTCGGATACCTTTAACATTCAATCGTATATATTAAAGCAGTAAAAACTCTAAATACCTGCTGGGCCAATAGGCTTTGATAGAGTCAGCTAGGCTCTAGAGTTGGGATAGTCTTTGTTTGGATATTAACTAGTTGTAATGTTGCAAACCTTGATAATATACTGTAACATTCAGGTTGTTTTTCTTTTTTTTTAAAAAAAAAAAAAAAGGTTACTTCCATGTGTAGATTTTCAAAATATAGTTTTTTAATCTCCGACATTAATAATATCAAGACTGTTTATTTTTGCGAAGAAAAAAATTTAAATTAACTGAAGAATCATAAATTGGTTTAAAAAAGACTGAAAAAGAACATGTATTCATTATGATGTGTATAAATCAGTAAAAAAATTATGAGTGTAGCTGAGCACAGAGAATTTAAGTATGAATGTTTCTGCTTATCAAATATTTCGATGAACTTCTTAATATGCTTTTAATTATCCAGTTAAATATTTTTTTATAATCTCAATTTTCAGTGTTCATTTGCTAAGCCTAAGTAATTACATGCTATACTAAATCTAAAAATAGCTTTGAATTCTTGTTGGTCCCCCAAAACGGCATGGTGTTGTGTATGCTATACCTGTACCTAATTAAGGGTTTATACAGGGTACAAATACAATCTCAAGGGGAAAACTTGAGATTGTTATTTGGTTGATTCTTTTTGATTTAAAATTTTTTAATTAAAAGCAAAATGGTCTGTAAGTTTAAAACATTTTTTTTTTTTTTTGGAAAAATACTAACTGCTGCTTTCTTTATTATTTTCTCTGTAAAAATATCACAAATTAAATTATTAGATTCAAAAATTTTTGTTTTTGAATTTTTTTAAAAATATTTTTTGTATTTATATTTCTTAAAAATCTTATTTTCTACACATATTATAAGTTCAAGTATTTAATTATTCCCTGAGTGCACCCAATTTAAGCTTGAAACATTTTTAAACATATCTAAGACTTTTAAATTCTGAAATATATATTTTTTTTTTCAAAAAAGTTGAGAATGATTTATGGATGCTTTTGTACTTAAATAATCTATCTTTCACTAACTACATTATATTACAAATACATGAAATATGAAAATGAGTATTAAAATCAAATTTGCTTTCAAATTGAATATATATTAGAAAATATGTAAAAATTATAATTGTTTTTACATTCTCACTTATATTTTAAATGTTTAAAAAATTCAAAGTGATTAGTTATGCCAAGTAATTGAAAGATATTTTAGAATGTTATAGCTCTTTTGCTCCTTCGAATTTAAATTCATTAATACTGCTTCTGTGAAATTTACAAATGACTTTTATAATTAACTTACAGTATTGTAGTTTTTTGCAGGTTCTTTTCCTCAGTTTGTAATTGTAGTAATCTACTTTTGTTTTTCCTCCTAAAAAGAGTCAAGTTATTTCTCAACCAAATTGTGTTCTATTGCTTTTTGAAACTGGAATTGTGTTCCCACAATAATTTTAATTATGTGTTATTATTATAGTAGAATGATTTATAGATTATGATGCATTTCAGAAAAAGTGGTTTAAACTTTTTTAGTTATTTGGGAAATGATATAAAGTATTTTAAAGTTGAATTATATAATGGACTGCAAAAATTAATCTTAAGCTCAAAACAAACCCAAATTAATTTTCTTTTTTAAATTTGAAAGTATTCAAGCTTTCTGAATCAAGTTAAAGATTTGGCCATAATCTAAAAATGAATAAAATTGAAATTTAAAAAACGATTTCTTTAAAAAAAAAATTCTTTTGAGACAATTTTGTTTTCAAAATATGTTTTTTTTTATATATTCATATTATATGTTTATATAAAAATTGATGATTTATACAGTTTAAGAGTGTTGTTCCAATATTCATACCGTTCTTAGTTTTCCTTTGTATTTTGTAATGAAAAGAACATAAAGCTTTAGCTTTGAACAAACTTCAATATTGGAATCAAATTTAAAAGGTTATTCTGCCATTAATTTAGTCAAGGAAAAGGACATTCTGAGAATACTTAATACTTAATCACCAAGTATTGCTAACAAAAGCAAAACTAAATAGCTATCTCTCTTATTAAATATATAGTACTTTAATCTCTTATCACTAGTTGTTACATTTTTTCGAAGGCCCTGAAATATAAGGATTCTTATTATTCCATACATTTTTAGAACATTTTATATATTCACACTTTTGAATTTAGTTTTTTATGTTATTGATCAGCAATTTATTTGGTCTTTTATCAGAAGTTGAGCAGCCTTATTAGAGATTAAAATGTTGTACACATGAAAATGATTGTTAATGTTATTCAAGTGTTTCTAATTGGGAATATTACTTTGTAAGTAATTGTTAAAATTACATTCCTAAATTTTAAAGAAATGGTATTTTTCATAAAGCAATTTATTCCATTATTTTTTTCAGCTTGAACATCTAAAATTATATAACAGTTTTATTTTGAGAAGCCTACAAAAAATGACTAAATAACTTCACATTGTTAATATACTTTCAATTATATTTGAACTAAATACTTTTATTTCTTTGATGCAAGATAGTATTAAAAATGCGCAACCTTTTTGATGCAGTCTCTCGTATGTAAAATAATTAGTAATACCGTCAAAAAGTTGTCTTGTGTTTGCAAGTCTGACTTAGCAGTATAGATTCATCAACTTTGTGCACTTTAAAAATGCATAAAAATTTCTGTGCAGCATAGGGTTTTTTATTTTCTAAAATTTCATTCTTCCTCTAAGGGTTGGAGTGATAAATTAATATACTCTTCAATGCATTGGAACAAAGAACCGGTATACTGTAACATTAAAGACATCAGTTATTATTTAAATGGTTTTTTATTGTTATTATAAAGAAACAGCTTTGATTAAATATGTTAAAAAATGGAAAACAAGATGAAATTGTTGATGTATAAATTTACTGAGACCTGAAAAAGTCTTAACTTGAATCTCGTGTTTTTCTAACACTTCAAAGAGAAACAAGGAATCAAAAAAGTCTCCTTTCTTGCTTTTAAAAAACTTAAAAGTGTTTAGTTAACAAAAAAAAAATTATTGCCAAGCATATCTCATGGATGAGTAAAAATTCAGGAATACTTGTCTTATATGATTAATATTTGAATAAGCTCAAGTTCCTTTCACTTGTATTAAGTATCCAAAACTGTTATGATAACTCCTTTTATAATTTCATGTTTATAATTGATTTCTAGTTATATAAAAATGCATAAAATAAAGTATAGAATCATATTTCAGAACTATACTGTGTGTGTAGTTTTGTAATAAGGAAAAAACTGATGTCTATAACAATGTGTGTTCGAGACAAGTTTAAATTATAACAATTTTTTTATCTATTTCACTTGTATTTTATTGTTTTTCTTTGTTATTTTCTTTGGCTCTAATCATAAAGACTAATAAATTACAATATTAATTTATCTCTTTAAATGTATAGAAAATTTTGCTAAAATAAGAATCCAGTCTGTAAATTTTTTTTTTCAAATTGGAAATATTATAAAAGGCATAAAACAATACTCTCAATTAAATTTTTTAG
>BMAV01017954.1:268496-279530 GCA_019973955.1 Trichonephila inaurata madagascariensis | reverse complement strand
CCGGAACCCCGGGATCCCCCCCCCTTGTGTGCGCCACTGACTAGCGAGAAAATTAACGGAAGTGTGGTAAAAGAGTGGGGTGCTTTGTACTACATTTTTACACTAAATTTGCATTTCGAATTAGAACTAGTAAGAAATTATAACAATTGATATCGAGCACCCCACGCTTTCACGACAATAATATTTCATTCTTTTATTAAGAATCTTATATTAAGTCTCATTTCTTAATTAATTCTCAGTCATGTGAGTAATTGTTAGTCATTCTTTCTTAATTAATTCTTAGTCTGAATTATTCTTAGTTAATTTTTATATTAAGTATTATTTTATTCTTATATTAAGAATTATTTTTTACATTTTAGTTCATTTAACTATAAAAGAGTATTTTTTAGTTTTTTTTTTTAAACTATAATTTTTTGATAACGATAATTTTAACTGCGAATAAAGAAACGAGTTGTTAAAAAATACTGAACTAATTAATATATTACGATTTATTAGTATATCGTGCAGTATTCTGTTTGATTATTAATATTTGTTTTAATTAATGTTTTACATAATTATGAATATCTTTTATAATATGTACTGTGTGAGACATAAAGCACAGTTATCTTTATTTAGTAATTTATTTCAAATATTATTTTGAACAGCTGTCTTGTGTCTACATTTTCTTTGAATTCTGTCCCTCTAGTTTTTCTATTAATTTTATTAATATCACCATTATAATGGAAATATTTAATACTATTTTGTTTCATTGCTGGCAGAATGATTTTCTATGGTGTATTACATTTTGTCCACAAGGATAAATAGTATTGTAGTGTCTGAAACTACTGTTGGCGGAGGATTATGGAATGTTTGGCGCCATTCACCGCACCTACGGAGGTGGGTTACTGTTTTTTTAGGGAGAAGGTGATTGACCCTCGAGCAGAATCTGTTAGGAGTGCGAGAGGATCCCTTGTTTTGGAAGCGCGAAGCGGTGAACTTTGAATTGAGAGTAAAGGAAAGCGAGTTAATTTGATTGAGAACCGACCGACGCATAGCACGTGGTTTGCTGTACAAAGAATAGAGTTTCTTGGGAGTTTTTAACACGACGGACAGTGTTTTGTTTGAAGGCAGTAAGAAACTAGATAATTGTGTTGACTGTTGAGAAATTTAGAAAGTAATTGAGAATACATCACAAGTATTATACAGCCTCTGACCGTAAAATTTGGTGAATAGTCCTGTAACATTAACGTAGTGGAAATGTTAACTAAATTTACCTTACTGTCCTTCGAAATAGTTACCTCCCATAACTACGCACAGTTGAGATCTGCTATACATGTCCTGGAAACTTTGCAAGAAGTCTTCTTTTGGGATGGATTTCAAAAGCCTTGTTAAGTTTCATTGGATGTGTTAGGAATATCGTCAAATCTCTCTCCTTTCAAGGCGAGTTTGAGTTGTAAGAATAGGAAGAAGTCTGGAGGATTGAGGGCAAGCAGGGTGGATGTTGAATTTGCACCATCCCCTTTTTTGTCAGGAACTGTTCGATGATATTGATTGTGTGAGCGCGAGAATTGTTGTGAACAAAAAACCAGGAACCTTGTGTGTCTTGGGGTTGTACCCTACGTAGACGTTTCATGAAACGGGTCAAAATTTCAATGAATCTTGCAGCATTCATCGTCACTCACTCAGGTAGAAATTCCTTGTGGATAATACCTTGACTATCCAAAAAGGTGATGAGCATCGCTTTGATGCATCTTTTTTTCAGGAGTTCGCCTGTCTTCAGCTAGTGGGGTGTCAAAAACACTTTCTCAGCCTTTACGAAAACGGGCGAGTCACTCATACACACACTTCATAGACAGTGCTTGATCATCATGAACACGTACCAGCACCATATAAGTTTCTTTCGGTGTCTCTTTCTTGTTAAGCTTAAAAAAAAAACTTTAAATTGATCTTTTGTTCCTTCATTTTCCTCTTCTCATTTAAGAACTAGCACACTAAACAAACACTTTTTAAAACAAGTCTTACACGGAACACAAACGACGCTCAACTGAACAACATTGGGGGCAGATGGTCAACACCTGCAGCTTCGCATGTACAACGTTTTGTTTCGCCAGTGTTGCCAGATCGGCCGTTCTGACTTCATTCACCGAACTTTATTGTCAGAGGTTGTAGTATATAATAAAACAAGTTTTTTTCCCAATGATTTTTTTTTAAATCATGGGACAATTTCATAATTTAAGTTCAATGTTTTCGGAAGCATAAAGGTGTTTAATTCTATTTTATTTGTGTTTTTAATGCTAGTGAAATTTTTGTGCTTTACTTGCGCTGGCTAATGCTAATACAGTGAAATACGTTTAAATTGAAAACGCTTAAGACGAAATATCGTTTAACACTAAATAATACAACGGTTCAAGCTTTTTTCCGTCTCTCACTGTATCTTGCACTGTCGTTTCGACAGTAAGGTTTTGGAAAAAAGCTTTCTACTAGAAGCTGTTGAATATACCTGATGTTTTTTTCTAATAATTTTGTTCTTAATACGTTTCCTTTCATTACAATAAATGTTAACAAGTTCTAAAATGCCTGCTTCGCCTTCATAAAAATTACCTTTACTTTTTACTATAAAAAAACTCGAATGCATAAGCTTCATTACCTTTTGGGCAGTATTTAACATAAAAAAATTAATTTTTTATTTAATTTTTCCCTTCATCTATGTATCATAGAATATCTTTTTCGCATCGCTTCAGATTGACCACCTGATCGGGACATTTGCTCATGCACCTCAGCGCCCAATGGTCACGTATACTGGGATGGGCACAGTAGGCCCTGGCCCTCATGGGATGTTGCGCCACTGAGTTTGAGTTTTTATCTTTGCCACAAAGGTAGGTTTTAAATTTATGTAGAAAAAAATTTCCAATCCATCCAATGAACAAGTTATGTGTATGTAACATATTTAAATATTATGCGTATATCAATTAAATGTTAACGTTATTAATTTGTTAACACTATATATCTAGTAGAATTTTAATTGGTAGCAGGACATGATTTGCACCCGAAATTTTACTTCCAAGTTCAGGTATCCGCCTACTTGCGACAAATTTCTTTTTAAAAAAATGGAGATATGGAGATTTATTTAGTGGTTTTTAGAATTATTTAGTACATTTTAAGAAAAAAAGGCTAAAAAATTAAAAAGACAAAAATAAATTATTACTACTAAAATAAGAAAAAAGGGGTAAAAGTAGACAAAAAATTACATAAACTGGGCTCGCTCTGTACAAATAATAAATGAACAAATTCTCAATTTTTCAATTTGTATGCATTACTTTGCTATTCCTTTTTGAAATAACTTTCGGAATAAGAGATATTTTAATTTTTACTAAACTTTATCTTAGATACTTTATGAAATTGCTTAAAAAAACAGTGATTATTTTCACATAAGGAACTGTAAATTTTGTAATAAAACAGTGATTGATAAATCTGAAGGATAAAACAACGTTACTGTTTTACAGAACATACACAAAAAATTTCAGCAAATTATTTAAAAAAAATTTGAGCAATTGCTGTCCCTGTTTGAGCTTTTTGAAAAAAAAACACATTTCGAGTAAAACGCATTTTAAAGTTTGACATAATGAACGGAGACCGCACCACTAAAAAAGTCTTCAAAGCTCAACCAATTGGCTCACGAAGAAAGGGCAAGCCAAATCTTAGGTGGATTGATGGCCTAGAAAAATATCTCCTAGTTTTGAGAATTAAGAATTGGAGAACACTAGCCAGGAAGAAGACTGGCCTGAAGAAGGCTTCTTGAAAAGGCCAAGGCCCACCCTTGGCTGTCGAGCCACTGAGGAAGGAAGGACAGTTGTTTTAGAGTGCTGTAAAAGATATGAAGACCTTTTGGGATTTATTTTGTGAATTTTGCTGCTATTTCCTGTATTTTACAGATTGTTTATCTATAATAAATGTTCATCACTCCTGAAAAACTGTTTTGCTCTTTGATATCATAAAACCCTCGAATCCCTATCCACGTAAAAGCTTTTTCGGATTGAAAATATCCATTGTAAGTTAATACCACTAATTATAATTCTTAATTATCAATTATATAGAAATATTTTTGTAAGTTTTAAATAAGGAAATAATTACACTCATAGCTGCAAGAGTTACTGTTACCCAAAGAACCCAGATATTTCAATATCTTTCAGTATTTCAATAAAAAAGAAAAGCTATGGGTATAATTCAGATATCAATAACAGTTTACATGTTTTCGTTCTTGTACATCCCTTTTTTAGTCTTTTAAATAATGAAAAATTAGTAAAAACTTTTCCACATAATATTATTGGCAAGAATATGATAATAAAGCGCGTAGTTTCAAATAACAGCAGCTGACTGAATCTTCACCTGAACTGAACATTTGCATATTTAAACAAATACTCTGTTAAATTTTACAAATACTGTATACTAATTAAACTAAAATAGTTGAAGAGTTAAGACACTAAGACAGGATTTTCTTATTATTTTCTGTTTGTATAAAAATTAACAAAACACTTAATGCATACTCACTATGAGGAATTACTAATTTTTGATAAGAAATATGAGGAATAAGTAAAGTATTGGAAAATTGATTATAGATTAAATTAAGCAAACAAATAATTAAACAATTTTGTTTTGATAATTATTGTAGTCAGTAGCGCACACAAAAATTTTTCAAGGGGGGGTCCAGGGTCGAAAGTCCACCATTTTGGTATCTTACTTCAATACGTTACCCAAAATATTCTTTTGATTTTGTCGATTTTCGGGTACAAAAACAATACAAAATTAATTATTAAATAAATAATAAGCATTAATTAATAAAATTAATTATTAAAATTAATTATTAATAACAAACACAATTAAATTTTAAGTAATATATACATAGCATTATAACCAATAAAAAAAATCAAGGGCTATGGGGGGTGTCCGGACCCTTAGGACACCCCCCTTGTGTGCGCCACTGATTGTGGTTATTCAATTGAAATTGCTTTTGTTCTTTGAAATCCGAATAATACTAAATATGTTTATTTATACGTGTATATATAAGAACACAATGATTTGACAAATGCTGCAGAACTTTATCACTTATATCCATCATATACATTACATTACAGATATCTAGTCATTCAAGATATTTCTGGAGATTTTCAAATCGTCAGCTTGTGTAAAGAAAGACACCAATATAAATAGTTTAAGAATATTGTGACGTCTCTCGCGTCTTTCTGATTAACATGACTCCTATGTTCTTTGACGGCCACGATTAATGGCAAAACCTTTCCAACCCAATACCAAGAAGAGAAACGGATCGAATATGTAAATGAGATATACTATAAAAGGATAGCGTGGCAAACCTAGATATAGCATAGCGTAGCAGGCTCAGAGGTTGTAGTGTGGAATCATTCTGATCAATAGCGTGACAAAGCTTAGTGTGAAATCTTGCGGACCAAGAATAAGCAGTCAAGAATTAGCTGCATTGCGGATCAAGAATCTTCATAGATAAAGTTATAGATTATATTCTCTAGGTCAAGGGACCAGAACTGGAAAAGGTAATATTAGATATAAGTGATTAGATAACAGGATTATTTAGGATAATTGAGATAGAGGATCTAATTGCGTGATCTGACTTAAATACGTGATTTAATTCGGGCTTGACTCTCACTTTAATTAATAATTGTCAAAATTAGAATTTAAGTAATATAAGTTATTCTTAATAAAAGTTGTATTAAGAATTATGTCTCATCATTTTGATAATCCCACACCTCTAGCTTACGCGGAACCGGCAAGACATGGTCATCACAGGATGGCTATGTCACAATATTATAATTCAATTTCACTTTGATCAAGTTACACTTTCAGTATTCTAAACATTAAAATTACTATTCTCTGCAATCAATTGCTTACAAGAAAGAGAAATGACAGCATTTGATCCGATACCACTAAGGACAGTGGCAGCTAAATTCATATTTAAAGGCGAAATATTCCATACTGTCATAGCCATGAAGGAATATCCCACAATACTTAAAAAGCAATTTATGTCGTCAGTACAATCTTCCAATTGAACATTGCTAAGACCACACAAACCAGTATGTGGTTCCAAAATTTCTGATTTCCTCTTTACAATTCGTCCAGCATAGAAACACATTATTACTAAACTAGCGATATCATATACAGTGTACAAAATCAATAGTATTTGAACGATTATTCCTTCCCCAGTCCATGGTGAAGTTGAGAAATGATATGCACCACCGGTGGACCTTGCTACAATTCTCCCAATTTACAGAAAAACGATATCTGCAAAAATGTCGTTAGCTTCTGATGTAATCTGTTGGAGAGTACACAAAATATTCTTCGCTACTTACGAAGATCTTCCAGGCAGTACATTCTTCGTTTCAACATTGCGTCTCTAAGGATCTGTTTATCATTTGAAGCTTTTCATCCACAAGCACGCAAAAATGTATGAATAGACAAACGTAAATAGATAATCCACTATAAAGAAATATATTACACATAAGCCACATGAACACTTTACGGAAAATTCCAATATATTTAACAGATGCTTCCTCAGATTCAGTCAAATCATCTTCAGAATGGTCGAAAATCGTAAAACTATAAATAAAATAACTTGCAGAAAAAAAATGACAGAAATCCACAATAACATTTCTACCACCACGTATCTACAACGCTCAGATTTTTCTTTGCTTGATTTGACAACTGTTGTAAGTGCGTTATAACATTCTTTACAGATTATCTCCTAGAATAAAGTATGTCAAGCATAACAGTATATGTGGATATATCAAGCAATAACGAGACAAAAAAAATGACATGTTTTCACTCCCAAACAATCCATGCTAAAAGTATTATGTTATATAAGCACGAGGAAATATCAAAGCAGATTTAATCCGACAGCCTGATATTTTTCAGAAATGTTTTGATGTTTTCTTGGGTAATCTAATGATGTCACAAATTATTGTCCTATAAATTTATTCCGAATAAATAAGGGAATATTAATAAGTATTTGAGGACATTTTTCAATACTGTAGGAGACTTTATACTTAGCATTTTAGTATTAGAATCAGGTCTTTAATTATATACCTGTCACATTGATAACTAAAATTATTATTTTTCGATTCCTACATGTGTGATTTTTAAAAACTGTCGTATGTTGAAGTAGAAATGTAGAATGTGTTGTGTTGTGTTTCATTCAACAGACGTATTCTTTCAGGACAGCACGTTTATTTACAGTAAAACTTAAGAAATTGAAAGAAAATTCTAAAGACCCACACAGGCAATTTCTCAATTCTGGCCGCCGTCCTAACACGACGGTGCCTAGACACAGTTTTCTGAAACAAGGAAAACATTCTTACGAGAGGGAAGCACAGCGCGCCTCCTAGTGAGGGGTGGAAACACTACACAGTCTTCGTTAAAAGCTGTTAAAAGGTTTTCAGAATGTTCATAGATCATCAATATAAACTGTTTACTTATTCTTCACAACATAGATGGAGCTCTCAAATTTAAAAAGATGAAAACTTAATAATTCATAAGAATTTAACGTAAAAGATTAGGATGTCCCAGTTTAATATCCACTGGAATAAAGTTTGAAAATTTTATGAGAGTAATTATAAATAACGAACATTTCTAAATAGAAGCCTAATTATGTATAAACTGAGAGTGTAATTTTTCTTCAAAAATTTCATCTGAATTCGAAGTAAAATTATTTTAAGCCGAATTATATAAAAAGGGTTTTTGTAATTCTCAAACATGACACCTTGAGGGTGAAAATTTTGAAATATTTTCCAGTCAAATCGCTGTAAAGCAAAACGCCAGACGCCAACGACGATAGTTTTATTTCTGGCAGCACTATTTGATCCAAACACACTTTTTTCATTCATTTGTTGCCTTTTACACTATCTGTGCAAATCCTACTTTCTACGCCATTTTTTTTGTTTTTTGTTTTTTTTTTGGTTGGAAAACAAGCAGGAAGAGAAATTTCTGTACGGTACGAGACCGTTGACCTATGTTTCATGCCTGAAATAAAAACAGGCTGCATGATAATCATATGCATTCAAACATTCTAATGAGTAAATGGGAAATTTACGAACAATTCGGAAACACGGATTCAGAAGCTGACTGAAGAATTTTGTGTGACTTGTGCTCGTACCTATTATTTTATAAAAACTTCCATTCAGAATACTCGAAAAATTAAGAGATTAAAATTCCTTGAGCATGGCTAACGGGAAATGTTTAAAAAACCGTTTTTCCTAGACTATTTTTTTCCTCCGAGATTATAAAGTTCCGAAAATTCTCGGGTTATACGCGGAAATATACGGCAATTCGCGCGCTCATCTTATTTAACTCATAAAAATAAAACACACAAACTGGATAAGTACTCATCTTCCTCTACTTTATCACTGTCAAATAAAGTCACGTCTTCCTTAACTACTTCTTTTTCCGCTTAATCACCAGGTCAATAATCTTAAATTATATTAATTAACCTTGATGGGTTTCAACGTATAATGACTCTTCCCTCGTTATATCACTTTAATGTCCAAAGCACTTATTTTGCATTGTATTTAAATTTTTTTGCAGGGAAATGTGGCGTACATCTTCTCTTTCAAAGAAAAGGAAGAAATGGATTGTCTTCTTATTGCAAAATGATCGTCTTCTGCGTAGACTTCGGGTAGAATTTCGTTCCCTCCATTCATACCCAGGAAAGCGCTCTGAATACCATTTGCATACTAAGTGCCACTTTGTAACAACCCTCTCTATTTACTCCAGCGACATGCAATGCGTTTTGCATATTTTGGAATCGCATTTGCTAGTTTCATGGCATCATTATATGATAGTAAGCCTGTCGTGTTTTGAGACATTGCAGTCAGTTTTACACGCTTACAAGCAGTATTATGCCGTTGGAGCCAAGGGAGATATTTGGAAGAGCAAATGCAGAGTTAAGCTTTTGCGTTGTACTGTTTTGAAACGTCGGTTAATTGATTATTAATTCTGGAGTATTTTGTATGAAGTTAATGACATTCTTTGTTAAATTCGAATAAATTGCTATTAATATAAATGAATATAAATTTATATATATATATATATAGTCTAATTCTCTGCAAACGAGAGATGAACATTCAGCAATATCAAAATCGAAAAAAACATAGACAGTAAGCAAACCACACAATGAAGGGCACATGAGCAATCGAAATTTAAAAAATGGATGCTTCAGTATTATAAACATTGCTGACTTAGGACAGCTTATATATAAAATAATTTATATAAAAAAGTGGGGTTGAACATGTTTTGTGGATAGCCAACCTTCCACCTTTATGTTAATCATACTGAGCAAAGACCTGTTGAAAATAATAAATAGGAATATCTAAATCCATTACAATATAGAGGTAACTTACCTAAAAATTGCACTTAAAAATGCAGAGCCCGCTCTAAATCTGAATGCAATAAAAAAGTTATTGCCAGATTCTAGACCCAAATGCAAATCCAAAGTATGTAAATGGCTGAAATGTAGCACTTAACAAAAGTATTAAAAAGAATAAAAATAAAGAATTAAAAAGAGAGTTTACAAACCACCATAACTTTAGTGTGACTCTAGTTATACATGAATAAAATAATCATAATTAATTTTATCTAATATTAGAATAAGGAGGTAACTATAGAACTAGAAAAAATGATATATATTTATATATTTTGAATTTTTTTGAACTAATAGGACAACAATAGGACATGTTGAACAAAAAGGACATATTTAGTGGCGTAACGTACATGCCCGCTACCCCTGCATCGAGGGGGGGGGGGGAATGGGTTGAGAAAGATTTCAGGGGGGCTAAAGTCCGGCTTACACCAAGTACCAGAAGGTCCAAGATTTGATTTTGCAAGGGGCCCCAATTTTCTCCTTTACGCCACTTGACATATCTTTAAAGGAATGAACTTTTCAGAATGCGTGGAATTCTATGCAAGTTCGAATACAAGTTATATTTTAACAAATTATATAAATACAAAACAGTTAAAATCGATAAGTTATTAAAGATAATATCGATAAATTATTTTTACTGAAACTTTTATAGAAACATTATTTTAGATATAATACCTAAATTAAATTGTAACAGTTTAAATATAGAAATAATTTTCTGTGTATTTTTAATACAAAGCATGTTTCAAGTATGTTATAATTTTTTTTATGGTTTTCACTTACTTCTTTTATTATGAAAATAAAATGTGCAATAACTAATATAATTCCTGTCTCAAAAAGGACGAAAATCGAATCAAAAGAAGTTTAATACTTTTGATTTTAAGCTTGGAACGTAATTTTTCATTGTAAATGTTTATTCTACAAATTCAGTTTATATTATCTGCTGAAACGAACAATTAATTGCTTAAAATTATGGTTATAATATTTAAATTATTGCAACAATAAAATCCCGGAATAGTATGGAACAATAAATAAATTACTTGCGCTTCAGTTTTACAGTTTGCTTGAGAAAAATCAGTTCTTTAATAAAAAACGATTGTTATTAAAATTATTTAAATAGAAATAATCAATTTTGATTCACGTGAAAAATAAGTTAAAATTTTTCCGTTAATATTATTTTGTTCATGCTTAGCATTATCTTTTGTTTTGTTTTACTCACACTTTATAAGCCTGGTGTTTAAAAAAAATGGCAACAAATTTTCTTTTCTTCATTTCTTGCTTATTTTCAAGCTTAAATCTTAATGTTTTAACTGCCGGTTTATCTTTTCACCTAAATCCCAAAGTCTCTATCACAGCAAAGAGAGTATTCTTTAAATATACATGTAAAAAAAAAACCTAGGTATATTCGTTTTAATTAAAAGATAAGTACTGGTTATAAATTTTTAAAAAGTGCAATTAATTTTACTTCGAATTGTTTTACAACAAAAATTTATGTTTCTTAAACCAATTCAAGGTGTAGAAGAAATTTAACTCTTACCTTTTTTCTTGGCAACTGATTTAATTTAAAATAAAAAATGTTTTTTGCATATTTAAAAATATAATTAAAATAAACATAATTA
>BMAV01017954.1:239479-256236 GCA_019973955.1 Trichonephila inaurata madagascariensis | reverse complement strand
ACAGGATTTTTTTTTTTCAACACGAAAAAATGTTTTAGTCCCCCTCAGTTTCACCTTAAGCGATTTTCATTGTATTTCAATGACTGTTCGACTGCATTCAGTTTGTGTGATGCTACCAATTTCCATCAAGTGTTTATATCGATGAAAGTGAATTTAATTCTGATGGTTCTCATTCTGTTGTCTTATAACTTTTTGTTGCATTAAATAGTTGCACCAAAAGGTAAATCTAGTATTGCTAGCATTGTGTTAGTTCTGTAATATGAAAAAACAACATAACAAGACAAATCTTATTTTGAAAAAATTTGCGTTTTTGGAACAATGTTGGAGACCAGAAGATAGGAAAGAGCTCTAAGGCTTATATCATACATGAGCGTCGAATTATTACGGAAATTGTATAAATTCTCTTCTATTCTTTTATATACTAAACGTACAGAGTAAGATAAGTTTATACATAAATATTTATTACATATGTGCGAGGAAAAGGGTTCGCGCGTGAGAGAAGGAAGCTCATCCGAGAAAAAGTTACTGGTTCGAGCCTTATTGTCAAAAGGATCCATGTAAATTTAAAAGGCCTTACTCTAAACAAAAATAATAAAACTAAGGCATATTTAATATTCAGTGCAAAATCTTGTAACAAACAATTTTAGCCACGAATGGCCTGTGTTATTAAAAAAAAAGCATTTCGATTAAATAAAGAAATTTTTCGTTTGTATGATATATTTAAAAATTAATTTCATTATTGGTAAAAGCAGACATGAAATGTAGCATAAACGGAATTAAAAAGTTATTAGCTAACTCATTCATTGGTAGCTAAAACAAAAGCTCCTTGTATGGCCATTAAGTTTTTTAGTGCTATATCCAATAACACACTAGTAGCTATTAAAAATTACATCACCATTTTTTACTTATATATGATGACCCGTGTGAATCAAAATAACTAAATAGTACTGTAAACAATAAAAATTACGATATTCAAATTTCTCCAGACTTTCGATATGTAAGTCATCGGTGATCAATAAATTACCACTTTACGATTACTGTTCTATATAATGCGTCGTTGAATGTAAATTACGAATACATACCAAGTTAATTTTAGAGAGGAAATTAATAATTATACGCTATTCGATTTATTTGTATTTTAATATAATGCAAATTTTGCGTACACACATATGTATAACGAACTGAACCCAGTGGTGCAACATCCCACGTGGGCCAAGACCTACTGTGCTTATCTCAGTTTACCTGACCTTAGCCGCTGGGGTGCATGTGCAGATGTTCCGGTCAAGTGGTCAGACTGACGCTAAGCCCTCCGTGTTCAGTTCCCAAGCAAGTTCAGCACTCATTTACCGACCCACTGAAGGAACGAATAACCGAGTCGACCTTGCCCAGCCCGGGATTTGAACCCCGGATCTGTGGCGGGGAAGCGAGATTCACTACCACTCAGCCACTGGCTGCACATAACCATATAAATATTCTTAAAAATCATTTCGCAAATTTAAAATAAATCAGCCCTACTTTCATTTTTCTTTTATTTTTATAACACCCTTTTATAAGCTTCACTTGTATGTAACGGAATCTTTGAACTTAATTTTTACCCACTTTAAAAGGTTTGATTAATTTGAAATTTTTCTCACTTGTCCAGGATCGATGACAATACAATAATTTAATAATTTTGTTCCAGTGTCCTGATCAGGATCATCAGGATTAACGATTTCCCATTTTCAGATCCCATCCCGCATCTGGCAACTAACTTGAGATCCCACTTCCAGATTTGGTGACTAATTCCAGATTTGGCGACTAAAAGATTAAGTTACAACTACTTGGTTCGATTAACTGTAAAAGGATGTTTTTTAGTGTTTTTATTTAGACTTAATTGTAATTCATAGGAATCGAAAGTTTCATTTTCTTCATTCAATAAAAAAAAAATCTTCTTTAAAATATTTATTATTCTATTGAATTTTTTTTATTGAATGAAGAAAATGAAACTTTCGATTCCTATGAATAATACAATTATATAATAATACAAATATATATATATATACATATTAATTTTTTGCTCAATTGATTCAAGTAATTCGCATGTGGATAAACATAAAAGTAAATATGCATTTGACTTAATAGAAACGATGCTGGTGCAATATGCATTGCAGTTTCCCCTTGTTTGTATTTACCTTCAGCAGCTGAGAAGCTTTACTTCGAGTAAGAAAACTATTCTTATTCGTAGTAAAGAATTGGGTCTTAGAGAAGGTACATCCTTTATTTAATAGGTCATGGTTATTTTGGTCTGAATTCCGTAAAGACTTTCTTAAAAGGTTCCGGGTTTTTCCTTAAAAAATATTACTAAATGTTTTTGAACATCTTTTGCTTACAAAACTTTTTTATCGTTACAGAGACAATATACATATGTAGATACTATTATTAAATAATATTTTAGATAAACTTAATGCAGGTATTTCAAATCTAATGCATCTTAAGTGTTCTAATAATGTTGCTTAGGGAGAATATAAACAAGACAAAATTTCTGGTAAAAAATTTAAACCTTTCATAAAATTCAGGTTTAATCTAAATATTTTATTTGCCACCATTCGCAGAATTCCAAAAAAACTTTTAATTTTTCAAGTCTTTTGCGATATTTATTCTATGTTCTCGGTGGCCACCCAGTCATGTTCTCGAACTCGTGGTCTGCGTTGTTGAATACCGGGTTTGAAATGTAAAATGATTGAGTGAGTGAGGGAATATTAACGTCGCATTGATCAGCTACACGAGGGCTTTTTGGTAATGGACCTCGGAATTTTGAACCATGGTCAAGTGACGAGGACGACACCAGAGCTGGAACCCCCTCTCCTAACTACCACACCACACCAACGGGAGGATGTTTGAGCTCTCAACAGATTTAACGTGCATCGCTCCCCTACACGGCAGGTCTTTAGTGGTATTGGGCTCGAACTGATGACATGCATGCCTTGATCCGAAACCTTGACGACTGGGCTACCGCATCCCTCAAATGTCATTGAAGACCAACTGTGTAAAGGAACTGAATTTTAAATTTGTCGAGGTTCAAAGTCCTCTCGTAGATGAGGTGTAAACATTTAGAGACGAGGGAGACAGTTCTGGTGACGTTCTCTTCAATTGACCGTGGTTCAACACTAAAAAATTCGTCGCCAACAGCTCTCGTGTTACTTTAAAACAGGCATAAATTAAAATTATATCAAGAGAAGAGATATTTATATTTTTATTTTAAGGTAGTGCGTTAAATTTGATGCTTTTTTCTCCAGTAACAAATGAGAAACAGAGAAAAACGTCAACTTTTTAATTACCACGATCTTAAAATATAAATCGTTGCAAAAGATTGGAAAGTATGCATTAAAACAATAAAATATTCAGGAGTATAAAAAATAAAATGATAAGATATGCATGTGTACATATCCGTCACCTTATTAATTCCAAAAAATTCCAGTTATCAATTTTAATTTTTAGTACTCGAATAAGTTTTGTTTCTCAAATAAAGTACAATAAAGATTATAAATATGTATACCAAAAAAAAGCTTTAATTCCTTTCTTTTATAGAAAAAGTTTTAACTATAAATGAGATAAAAATTTCAATTAACTTTTAATAAAATCTCCTTTAAATTTAAGAGTCGTTCAAAGTTCGTATTTAGGTGCAACTTATGCTATTGCTGTATGTATGCAAGTATATGCTTACATTTTTTTTTCTGTTTATCTCTATTAAATATTTTTTATTGAATTTTTCAATTGCTTTCGTTGGAAACAGGTTTCTACAGAGTAAATCGGCAACAATTCTTTTATAGTTATTAAATTTCAAATGCTCCAGATGAATGAACGATTGTTTTTATAGTTCTGATTGTGATAATTTTTTCCGTATTTCCTTATATTTCTCTTGCACAAATTACTGTTATTGTATTCAAGTTTTTAAGATATCAGTGAACATTTATTAAAAATTATTGCTAATAATATTTTTATTTTTTCATTATATATTCAATTTATTCGATACAAACTATAATAAAATTTTCAAATGAAGCTTTAACTTTTCCTTAGAGAAACCTGCATATTAATTTCATGATAGGAAATAATTTTGTATCTGTACCGAAAAATTTGACAGACTATTATGTAAGGATGTAAATTCGAGTTTCTAACTGAATTTTTAATATACATATATCATGCAATAAAAGTGTTTAGTCAAACAGACAATAATGTTTGATAATTGTTCTTGTTAAAAATGTCTAATTAGAAATTTAGGAATTATGAAGCACTTGCTATTTTCCAGATAAACATTTCATAATTTTTATACATCTCGAATATTCAAGACTCATTGTGTGTATAATATAAATAATGAATGATAGATACATTAGAAAAAATGCGGTGGATTTTTTTAAAAAAGCATTTCAAAGCCATTATTAAAATTTTTAAAATTTGAATTAATATTCGTTTAGATGATTTATTAATACTGTCTGCAGTGGCGTAACGGAGAACATTTGGGGCCCCTGCAAAGTCAGATTTTGGTTCCTTAAATTGGATTTTACAAAGGGTAGGTACTTGGTGGCAGTCAGGCTTTGGACACCCTAGAACCCTAGGCCCTCCACGATGTGGAGGTTGCGGGGGTGTACATTACGCCAATAAATGTAGGGTTGGATACGTGCACTGTCACATCTCTCTCCGCCTGTTACACCGAGTGGAGCAATCCACACTGACGTCACACCCGCCAATAGGAAATCACCACCCCGCCAATCACGGGAAATCACTTAAACGGACGCTTAGAGACGTTAAAAACACACTTCTTCCGAAATTTAAATTTTTATTACATATTAACAAATCTTAAGTTTCATTTTAAATTCTTAAACTGTTTTAATAACATGGGCAAGTAATTCATTTCATGCTATCTTCAAGAAAGGAGATTAAAACCCTTATGGGCTATGTGCTCCAGCAACAAACCCAGCTATAAACACTAGACGTTGGAGAAAGACGTTCTCCTTCGGTGTTTAAGAGGTGTTGGAAAGCTAAAATCTGATTTTTTTGACAATTTGAGATTTTTACATTTTCAAATTGTATGGAATTTAACTTTTCTAAAAATACATTATTTTAACCTCTAGGGTAATATTAGAAGCCCTTAAAACCTATTTTTAAATAATCCTTGAAACTGGGCCACGCCCATTTGAATGGCAAAAAATGTAAACAAAGTACTTCGTTTTTGCTTAAAAGTTGAACGTCTGATATAAACCAAAACGTGTATCTTTTTTTGTAAATTGATCATTTTATTTTTTTATTTCCTTGCCGATTAGAAGCCTCACTGTATATATTAAAATCAATTTATCTGAAAATGTAAATTTTGATGTTCGAGAGATGTATCTTTTCTGAGAAACTACTGTTCACAGGTATGTAAATTTTTTATGATATATTTATAATGATGGCTAATATATACTGTAATGAGCTTTTTGTAAAAAACTCAAACATTTAATTTTTACAAATTTTTTATGTGAAAAATGGGTCAAATTTCGCAATGTTTGATAAAATATTTCATAAATTATTAAAAAATTCAAAATGAGCTAAAAGCTCATTTCAGTATAATGAGAAAGGTGTACTAAAATTGTATAAAAAATTTCAACCATGTACATATAACAGATTTTGAGAAAAGATGCATCGAAAACAGCCAATTTAACATTTTTAGTATACAGAGAGAGAGGTTTCCAACTCTTCTTAATATATCTAACTATTTCATCCTGCATTGTTTAATAAATCATTTATATCATCCTAAGCTTGTAGTCATTTTCCCATATAAAAATATTATTTTAGTTTTAAACTGTATTCAAATTTTTGCAAAAAACTTAAAAAAATTTAAGTTTATTTGATACCCACAGATTGAACAACAACAACAAAAAAAAAATCGTTAGGTTATTTCTGATATTGTGGTGAAAATTCAAAGAATAAATTAAACCTTTTTATTTAGAAGATACGCCTGTAAGCTATATTTTTAATTTAATGCTTGAATTTTTTTAAAAAAAAAGTATAAAAAAAATAAAGAAAGAATATATAAGTTCAATTAGAGTTATCAAATTGCGCTAGAAATTCTTCCGAAAATCAAATAAAATTTGAATATTACAGCTTTTTTTTTCTAGCTGAATAAACTTTCACATTTTGCGAGCTGCTCACGTCGGGAAAGTAAATATGGCTGCTCCTGGATAAACAGACGTGCAAAACTTTTTTTTTTATTTTAAAAAAAAGACCCTTGAATACGTATATCTTCACGACCTACTAGGAAAAATCGTTACATTTTGCACGGGCTACTTTTATTAGTTTTCCTTTTTTTATAGCTACTTACGATGTTTTCTTTTTCTTTTTTCATTTTTATGTCCCTTGTGTAGCGAATTAAATACTTTTGTATCACATGATTGAAACATTAAAGTACACAGTTGTTGATTTTGTTTTTTAAAGATTTGCTCACGGAGATATTAATAATTGAAAATCCCTGCAGGGCGGAGTTAGAAAATTATTTGAGGAAAATAGCAATTAGGTAATTAGGATATCAATAACTATGATTAGGTGACTTCTGCTCCCTTAAACTGATTTAACAGCCTTTTCTTGAGACATCCGTTCTCTTGTTTCTTGCACGCCAAACTTCTTATAATGTTCTAACTAATTGTATTTATTGAATTTTGTTTTCAAGTACAGAAAATTGTGGTGCCGTTTTAATAGTATATCTATACATCTCGAATCAATAAAATTATTCATGAAATTCATAAATCATAATGGGGTTGTTTTTTTTGCCGACTGGATTTGCGTAGTTGGTTTGTAGCTGGCCTTCTGCACCCAAGGTTGCGGGTTCGATCCCGGTCCAAGTCGGTGGATTTTCATGATGCAGAAAATTAACAGCGGCAATGTCGTATGATTATGCTGCATGTAAAAAATCCCTTGGCGTGGTCGTTTGAATTGAGTGCCCTCGGCAAAATTAAATTCCTAAATTTAATTTCGCATCGTCAGAGCTTAGGTGCCTCCCTATGGGGAGGAAACTGGGCGTCAAAATTATTTGGGGCAATTGGTATCACTTATATGGTGCCGAAATAAAAAGTGGTACCAGCTCCTTGGGAATGAACTAGGTCTGCAAAGGTAGGAAATACCAAAACGCAGCCCCATTAAAAAAAAGAAAATAAATAAATAATAGGTTTTTAGGAAAAAAAAATTATTGGTTTTCTGACTTAACGTATCTCAAAAGTATATTCTTACATTATTTGCTAAAAAATCGTTTTTGCTTTTAAAGATTACAGTTTAAACAAAGCAAGATATAAATACAGAATCAGAAAAATTATTGTAAAATAGAAAAAAAAAGTTAAAGTCTTATGAGATCTGTCCTGACTTATGCATCACAGACTTTTGGGCATTGACTTTTAGTGATAAAGAAGCTTCGAGAATTTTCGAAAGAATGTGAATGGATAATGGAGAAGAAGATTCTATTAAATTTGAATTCTGTAAAATATTTACAAGCAACTTGATATTGTAAAATTCGTCAAATTACAGAGACTTAAATGGGCTACAGTGAATCAAGATTGTTGCTGCAATATAATCTTTCTGGCAAAGCCCATTGGAAACAGACTTCGGGGCAAACCCCCACTAAGATACATTGATTGTATAGGAAAAGATAATAATATTTTAAAATTAAAAACTGGAAAATATTTGCCAAAAGCAGAGTAGCCCGGAAAAGACTTCTGGAGAGGGCCAGGGCCCATCCAGGGCTGTTGAGCCATTGAAAAATAAGAAGAAATAAAAGTGCATTGTATAGTTTAATTTATTTAAATTCATTGCCAGAAACTTCGCAGAAAATTAACTAAAACAATTTTTGATTACCACAGAAACAAGATTAAATCATTTATATTCAATATTAGTTTTAATATCGGTTTCATTTTTTCGATGCTTTTGCTCATGTAGACATTTAAAGTCGCTTAGACATTCGAAATTTAAATACATTCATTTTTTATGGTAAAGTTAAATTTCATTTCACGTTCTTTTTCGCAAGTCAAGGTAAGTTAACAAATTTATTTCGCTTCATTTCCATTTTCTTAAATCTAGAGCGGTAATTTTTAATGACCCAATTAATTCTGACATACCTTTCTTACGCTAAATATGCATAAAACCAAAATTTAGATTTTACGTAAAAGAAATATTTATGCAGATTACGAAGAATTTAATTACATATTACAAATTTTTAACTAGACAATTTATACATTATTTAATGATAAATGTATGTTAGTTGTGTAGAATAAGCAAATTTGTAGTTTTCATTAAATTAATTATTTTCCATAGATTTAACACAATGTTGCCACGTACGCAATTAAATATGTCCGAAAAGCATACATAATTTGATATACTTTTAACTAAAGACCAATTTAAACATACGACAAATATTTTCTGAGGAAAATAAAAAATTACATTAAAAGGGATAGAAATAAAAAAAATATGTTTAGTCTGATTTTGTAATATGAATATATTGTTATTGTACCTAGGGGACCTTCGGTCGTTAATCAAGCTTGGAGCGTTGCCCCCAGTAAAAGGGAAATTGTAATAGGAGTTGAACTTAAAGAAATAACAGGAAAAAAAATTAAATTCCATATAATTTGGTATTTTTTCCACAGATCCAT
This sequence comes from Trichonephila inaurata madagascariensis, assembly GCA_019973955.1. Lineage (NCBI taxonomy): Eukaryota > Metazoa > Arthropoda > Arachnida > Araneae > Nephilidae > Trichonephila > Trichonephila inaurata. The sequence goes on along the minus strand of BMAV01017954.1, from coordinate 247,591 downwards.
TATTTTTTTATTACACTAAGAAAACTCCAATAGCTTTAACGAATTTTTAATAATAATAAATTCTAGGAGAGTACTGACCCGAAAAATTGTTATTTATTTTAACATTGTTTATCTTTACATTGACAACATTGCATATAAAATAATTTTATGTACTTGTTAAACAAAATATTTTTTTTTATACATTCTATTTTCACGATAACTGCGCTATGTTTTTTTTTCTTCTGGTTACTTGATTTCTTGGATAAATATTATTCTCTTTTATAGCAAATGCTTTTTCTTATTATCTTTCTTAATCATAAAAAAAAAAAAAAAAAAATTCATGTAAATTTGTTTACTGTGTTCACCTTTAATCTAATTAAATAATTATTTTTAATGAAATAATAATGAAGAAAATTCTGATACACCTTAAGATCTTTATTTGTAAAAAAAAAAACTTGCGTCAAACTTGCGACTTGTGTCAAAACTTGAAAAGGTTTTTTTCTCACATGTTAAGGCATTCAGTTGGACTGAAATAAAAAGGACAATACGATACTCTAATGATAATTAAAAAAACTAATTACCACTTAATGTTGTGATTCTGTCCTATGTATATACATATTTATATTAATTGTAACTATTTAATGAAATGTAGCTAAAATAAAATTTTTCGTTGTTGATCTAAGTAGGAATTGACTTAAAAACTATTTTTTTATATTACTTGTTTATATATCTTGTTCAAATTTTCAATCGTTAATAAAATACTTTTCATTCATTCACTCAAGTTTAAATACAATTTTTTAAAGGTGTTTTTCCACTTAATATTGTGATTTGGTCGTATGTATATACATATTTATACAAGATTACAAGTTAGTTAAATTCATGTATAAAAATACATAAAATTTCTGATAAATTCTTTTTCTAGATGAAGATATGATCGCTTATCGTGATTAAATGCATTAAATTATTTTATTATATATTTAATGACAAAAACATCACATATTTGTTGAATTGTTTTTTGTTTGTTTTTTCTTTTTTTTAATGGGCCTGCGGGTTGGTATTTTTTACCTTTGCAGACCTAATATATTCCTCAAGAGCTGGTATCACTGTTTGGTGTGGCACTGTATATAGGCGATACCAATTGCCGCAAGTAATTTTGGCGCCCAGTTTCCTCCCCTGAAGGAGGCACCTTAGATCTAACTTTGCGAAATTGTACTTAGGAATTTAATTTTGCCGAGAGCATCCAAACCAAACGGACACTCAAGGAATCTTTTTCATGCCGTATCATCATACGACATGGCCGCTGTCGATTTTCTGCATCATAAAAATTCACCGACTTGGGTCGAGGTCGAACCTGCAATCTTAGGTGCAGAAGGCCAGTGACAAATCAACCACGCCTCCCAGCCGGTTAATAAATTGGAATCCTAGATAACAGTCTCCGTTTTACTAGATATTTTATTTGAGTAGATTTAAATAAAATAATGTATGAACAATATTTTCTTATGTGTCTTACTACTATATTAAATGTGTTTTATATAGTATTATTAATACTATACTAAATGTGTTTCACTGTTTCCATTGTACTTTTAGCTATAATGGAAAAATAATAAATACTAAAAATTTTAATGAATTGAATTTCTAATATACCAATGTTAACGATATTAAAACAATATAATTCAATGTAACATATGAGAATGTTGTTAGTTTTAAAAAATAGAAATGACGGAAAAAAATTTATAATAATATTTAATTTATTCTGTTGTATTTCAGCCTGAAAATGTTTAATTTTGTACATATTTTTTGTTGTTGTTGCCTTGACATAAAAGAGTTTCAAACAACGACGGCTATCTTGTAAAATCCTTCTATCTCATAGACAAAAGTCCCATGCAAAATCAGAAACGAGTTTCCTTGATTTTTAGAGGGGAAAAAAATTGAAATTGTGCTTCACATGTTTTTAATAATCTATAGAATTTAAAATGGAAAGCCGATTGCTAATTTATGAAAGGAAGAATTTTTAAATTTTGAATGTTATTGGTAATTTTTGCGTCCCACATATTCCCAAACCCAACTGCAAGTGGTCAGATTTAGGCATTATAACTTAAATCATTCCTACCCTGGCCCTGGTTTAGTATTTTTTTTTATAATGCCTTCAAAAACATTTTTATTAAAAAATTCGGGGAAGTTTTGCAGAAGCTCTTTATTAACGCTAAATAAATTTTAATTCAATCCGAATAGAATAACTGAAAACTTTGCCTTTTAAATTTTTTATTTTAAAAATGAAATAACAATATCCTTACCGATTGTGTAAGAAAACTAAAATTTTATAGAAATATTTTCCATTTAATCCAGTGTAAAATCATATCATTGCGTTTGTAATACTATTTAAAATAAAATTTGGTGTATTTGTTGTCTTCACGAATATTTCTCATTTAATTTAATAAACAAAATAAATAAATAATAATAAAAAAATAGACTCTTATATAAAATATATAGACATACATACTTTTGCAAAATAATAAATTTGTTAGCATAATGGTCTAATAATTACAGTACGAAAAACAAGCTCATATTTTTTTTTATTCGAAAGAATGATACATCAATAACGCACATATAGATTAAAATTTCACAGAATTTTTTAAATCAGAAACAAAACACAGAAAACAGACTTCAATTTCGAATAACTTATCATCATTAAAATATTTCAACTTTTCGCTTACATTCTAAGAATTTATTTCTTTTTCCATTTCTATAAAACTCGGTCTCTAATTCCAGTTTTCCTTACGTGATGTGAAAAACGTCTTTCCGAACTATGCAGGAAAATCACCACTACCGCCAAAAAGCAAAACTACTCCTGATTGGAAGAAGTCACGCATGCGCACAAGATCCCGAATCGCACGATGCGAGAGCGGCAAAGAAGCTAACAATAACATCACTCAGACGAAGCTGCGAGTTTGAAACGGTTGTGGCAGAGCGTCGCAATGCTTCACTACCTGTCAATACAAACGGCATCGTTATTATTATCACCGAATATTTAATATCGATTCTTTACTCCTCCAATCTTGGATTATTCTGCAATATAGTGGTATTTAACTTGGATAAAATGTTTGTGTGATTATAAATGCGAGAAATCTCCGAACAAAACGAAGAAGTTCAGTGACTGTGTTTGTGCGTCGAATCGCTTCCCATGGATTTAAAAACCTTCACCTTATCCGGTTTGTAGCGAGTTTGAAGAAGATTGTTTTGTTTTTATCATGTTGTCTCTGTCCACAATGGGAAAGGAATTGGATTTGTTGCAAGCGGTTAAAGCTGAGGATATTAGAGGTATTACAAGATTATTGGCGAAATACAAGTCATCTAAACCAAGTAAGTTTTTTTTTTTTTTTCGTTCCGTACTTAGGTTAATTCTTACTTCACGGAAAATAATTGCTGTTATAGAAATAGTTTTTTTCCGCTCTATTTAGATTTACTTAAAGTTTGATTTTCATTAAGGCCCTTACTTTCATTCGTGGGTTAACTATATTTTTGTTTTACTTTTTTTTCGCAATATTCAAAAACTTTAGTTAATTTAATGCCAATTAATATGTTAAAAAAAGTCTTTATACTGTGGTTCATAAAAGCTCATTTATGATATTCGGATGTCTATAAAAAAATCATGACTAATGTTTTTAGTAATGAATTTCTTTCTTTCATCTGTTGGGTTATGAAAGAAATCGTACCTTTAAATAAAGTATAATGAAAATATATAAGTGCTTTTTAAATTCCGGAAAATTGTTTATAAGTCTCTTTTTATGTTTTTTAAACTTGTTTTTCTCCTTTAAGTAAGTTTTGAATAAAAATGAAATTAGTTTTGATTGTTATTTAAGTTTTCTAAATGATTCTTTAGAGTGTTTGTTTTACAGTCGTCATTACTTTGCCTTTTTAGTTAAAAACAATTTTTATTTTTATATATAATTATGTTTATATTTATCTATTTGAAATTACCTGAAATTGGGATTTTGTGCCATTGAAGTACTTCTATCCATACGTAGCATAATTTTTTTTCAGTTGAAAATGTCAGGTAACATTGTGACAAACGATTGGAAACTCACTTTTTTTAAAAAATTTCCTGCAAAAGTAACATGTTTTTTTTTTAAATGAAAGTTGTTTAAAATAAGAAAAATTAAATCAATAATTTTTATTGTTATGTGGATTCGAAAGCTTGAAATATTGTGCAAATTAATTTAAGTGAAGAATTATAGCGAGAACACTTTTCTGTTGCCAAAAAAAAAAAAAAAAGAATCGTTAAGTGAGAGATTTTACATAATTAATATTATACTATGACGGTAAACTCTTCGTTGTTAGATTTCGTCAGAAAAATTCACGATGATAGTAAGAAATGCATGAATTATTAAATGAAAGGATAAATTTCTTTAAAGGAAGTATTATTGCATCTGTTACTTCTGAATTATTTCACTTAGCTGTAGCAATACTTTTAATATTAAAATAAAATGTACTTTTTAAGTAATTTTTCCACAGATAAATTGTTTTCATCTACTACACATAACAAATATGAAATCCCGATTTCTATAATCACTGAGAATTGATATGTTATGAGCGAATTACATAAAACTTACTTTGTAATCAAACTATTCGACTAGATTTCGTTTATCAATTGGTTATAAATTCAGTTATTTTTTGAGGAATTTTTATATATTTAAGTTAAGTTATAGATTAGTTGATTGCTGAATTTTAAAAAGTTTTGTTCTGAAGAAATAGTAAATATTTTTTTTTGTAAAAAAAAAGTTGGTTGCAGATCTTTTGAAGAAGTGAAGTTTTGAATTAATTTATATTTGTAAACATTAAATTTTAGATAAACATTCTTAATTTATGCAAATTTTTTGAAAATTTAGGAGATTCTTTTTTTATATAATATTTTTAAAACAAAATTCGGTTCCATTTTAGAATTTGTTAATTTTTCTCTCTCTTCTGAACTGTAACTAAATGGGCACATAAATTTTAAAAAATGTAGGATTCCTTTCTTCCTGTGTGTGTAAAAATCATATCATAATAAATCTTTCGACAAAATTTTCAACACCGAAATATCTGCATTTTGAAAATAGTACATATATATATAATTCAGACCAAAAAAGTTTCTGTCATTCAGTTTCTATAAATAATTCATAGATTTCCGGTCGTTTTTTAAGTTCTAAAAGATGTACTTTTTTTCTTCTATACATTAAATCCGTACGTTGATTCCATTCCTAATGCACCGTGCGAAAAATACATACGAAACATGATTTAAAAGCATTGGATTACAAGAGTAGTGGAATTACGTTCCTAATAAAAAGAAATAAATATGCATCACACCCGTAATTTTTTTATCCCATTCTTCGTTCGAGATCGTTTGGTTCTCAAATGAGTCTCGGAAACTGCAACCGGGTTCTCATTATAACATAACAAATGAAGCTGCACCTGTTCCAGACTGTTGCTATTTATGACGTCACTGATGTCGAGTGCTTCGCGTTGGATTGCGTGACTGGGGTGGGAGTGGTTTATAACGCAAGTTGTGTGTGTGTATTTTTTTATACATCTCTTTTTTTTTTTTTCCCCTTGGGGTTTTTTCTCAATTCCGTTTCATATTCGTTTGCTTCTTTTTTTCAGAAAAAAAAAAGGCTAAGGTGTATTACATTTTTTCTGGAAAAAAGTAGTTTCATTTCATCGCGTTTTCTTTGCATAATTTAAAATTTGTATTCACAAACGTATCAGTGAAAAAAGGATGCTTTGGTTGCTTTTTTTTGTTTTGTTTGTTTTTGGCTAAATACAAGGATGTTTTCGAATGGATTTATACGAATTTCTTTGGAATTGATCACAGGGAATATATTTTTATGAAGATATGTTTCGACTTTTTTTTTTAATTCGTCGAATTTTTGAATTTTAAAAAACATAATATTTGCAGTTATCTGTTTTTAAAGTTTCAATGACCCGTAATTGTTTGTGAGCGAAATTCAAATAAAATGTGTTGAGAGAATATTGAAGGTTAGGAATAGAACGAAATAGTTTTGTGTACAGTAATATATTCTTATAAAATTTACCATTCATCATACATATCACATTAACATGAACAAGTACTTTTGTTTTTGTATTTTGTTTCAGTAAATTAATCGTATTTTAGGTATAATTTTTTCTGAGAAAATATTTTTCAATTTATGTGGGCTTCAAAGGCTTCATATATATATATATATATTTTAAATTGACTATTTTAAATAATGTATAATTAAAAGCTTAGCTTAGTATAAATGAGGAGTGAGCAAGTAGCGGCCCGCCAAGACAGTCGAAAACCCAAATAGACTGAATATAATCTCTATATTTAGATCAATACATATGTGAGCAAAATTTTTCTAGCATGAAGATCAACAAGAGTAAATATAGATGCAAGTTGGCTGACATGAACTTGCAAGCTGTGATAAGAATTTCAACCAACTGTCTCACTCCAAATTTTTTAAAAAAAACGAAGAAAATTCTGATAGGGTCCATTTGTCTCATTGAACTGATTCTAAAATTAATTGTGAGTGTAGCTATAGGTATTACATTAGCACAATAAATAATTTGAATAAAACTGCCTCTATTTTATTTAACATATTTATTGATTTTTATGGTACAATGCCTCCCTCTTGTGAGATGCAAAGATAACTAATGAATGCAATCATTTTAAAAAAATGCGGCCCTCCGCAGTGGCATAACGGAGAATGTTAAGTTACCCCTACAAAGTCAGGTTTCGGGCCCCAAGCCGTGTCTCACAAAGGATTCCAAAACCATAACTTAACAAAGGGTTTGGGCTCCCTATAGTTCTGCCCCTCCTGCGATGTGGGTGTTGCGGGGGTGTACTTTACTCCATTGGCCCTCTGGTATATTCCATTTCCATAATGTGGCTCTCGAGCCAAAACAAGTGCACACCTCTGATCTAGAGTATGCTGCGAAAATGTCCTTTTAGGCCGTATCACGCGTACACTTTTGGTGTAACTTTTTGGACCAATTTTTCGTCCTATCTGAGGGTGAGGGGTTGCCGTAAACAAAACGACATGCTCTGACGTCAGCCGAGCTCTATCTCCACATTGAAAAAATTACTCGCCGATTTTTCTGCTTCGGCAAACGAACATCCAAAATTATTTCTTTTATTTCGCTCCCGCTTTTATTTATGGGCGTAAGCAGAAGTGGAGCACCATTCTATTTAAAATATTATATACCGTTAAAATATTATACACCATTAAAATATTATACGCCGTATCCGATGCGTTTGACGAAATCGACGCCGAAGAACCTCATTGGCTGGAATTTCAAGCAACTTTTATTTGGAACAACTTTTTGAGCTGACTAGCAAAAAGTTGTTCAAAAGCCGTTGCTATGGTAACTGAGTAAAAATTGCATGAATTGGACGAAAAAATGGTTGAAACGTGTACGTGTGATACGGTCTTTAATTTATTGATTTAAAAAAAAAGGCATAAAATTTTTTAAAACTGCTTCTTATTAATAATATATAATTACAATTTATATATAGAAGCTTGGTATTAATTGTTTATGAAATGTTTATAGATTCTCGAAAGGTATGAATGAAATTGCTTTTTTCTCGCTAAAAAGCAAAATGCAATCGAATTTTTCTTTCTCGATTTTCTTTGTATTATATATTTATTCTGTAATTGCTTTCTCTCTCTCTCTTACAAGTGTATAGTATCCTTCAATAATCTATTTACCTAAAATTCACATCAGCGTGATGGAATCATTCTTCACAAATAACACAGTCGATAGAACGTAAATTAAATTTCCAATTTTTCCTCTGTCCATTCTGTGCCAAAGATTCCTCAAGACTTAATCCTTTTCGCTTCTGTTTGAAATCATATGATTAAAATACTTTACAAAATTTATTAATATCAAGTAATAAGACAGGAATTTGAGATATTCGGAGTAACTTTTCCTTCTCGTCTAATTAATTTTGGTTAAATGATTATCGTAATTAGTTCTTGGGCGATGTTATGGGGGTGCTCTCTTTTAATTGAGTTCAGCGCTGAGAAGATTTAAATCTTTGGACTTCTGACATTTTCGTTTAGCGAACGTGCAATTAATCGACTGCCTCATCCTATGTATGATTAAAGTAAAAGATCG
>BMAV01017954.1:194815-211704 GCA_019973955.1 Trichonephila inaurata madagascariensis | reverse complement strand
TTTCATTTTTTCTGGTATAAAATGTGTTTCGCATTTTTTATCCTATACCGTAATGTTTAATGGGCTTTGCCTTCACGTATTGAAACAAAAAAGAATGTATTCACGGAATATTTTGAAATTTTTAAAAACACTATATTGTTAACAGAGGTACGAGTTATAATATTGCAAATTTCTATGGAAATCGGATCATTTTTCTGTCTGAAAATGTGCTCCGCGTTTAGTTAGAGCTCTCGTACTTTTACCGAAGACAGCCTTAAAAAATACTATTTAATCAAATGGACATGCAAGTAAAAAATGGAATGTAAAAACTGAATTTTTTTCCAAAAAAAAACAAAGCTATGTTATAAAACAATATTTTTCCTCTAAGTTTATGATCTGTAGGAGTGGGCAATTGTTTTGGTTCGAAGGGCCACATTGTGGAAGCGGTGGGCAGCTCTAAGTGATTGCATTCATTAGTTAACTTTGCATCTCAGAAAGGGTATAAATTGCACCACATAAAAATCAATAAATATAAGTTAAAAAAGTAGTAGTAGTTTTTGTTCAGTTTATTTACTGTGCTAATGTGTGTGTGTGTGCACACACACACACAATATCTACTGCCACAAGCACATTTAATTTTAGAATCAGTTTAATGAGACTATTTTTTTCACAATTCCTACTATTAGTTAACACTCTCCTTATATATATTTATTTATATATATGTATATCTTGTTCAATTTTTTAATCGTTAAAAAAATACTTTTTATTCATCCACTCAAGTTCAAATACATTTTTTAAAACTTGAAGTGGATAAGTTGATGTTAGTACAGTTTTTTTTAAAATATTGATTCATTAATTCTATTTCATTAACGAATAAATATAACAAACAAAAATAATAGTCCCACACCATATATATGAAGGAAGCTCGCTTTGTAGCGCAGTGGATAGCGCGTTGGACTTCTAATCCAAGGGTCGTGCGCTCGAATCCCACCTGGGATGGCCTAATTTTTGAGAATGTAATTTTTTTTTTACTGTACTACTTTATTGAAAAAATAAATTTAATGATTGGATAAATAGTAAACGGAAAAAAATAGATCAAAACACCCTTTATAGAAAGAAAAATGGAAAATTGCAAGGAAAATCGTTTTCTATTTTGTCACTTAATAGTGTGATTCTGTTTTACGTATATACATATTTATATTAATTGTAACTATTTAATAAAAAGTAATTAAAATAAAAATTTTCTTTGTTGACCTAAGTAGGAATTGACTTAATTTTTTTTTATATTACTTAGTTTTTTTTTTAAAAAAAATTAGGAGTGAGATTGCTTGTTGAAATTCTCATCACAGCCTGCAAGTTAATGCCAGCCAACTTGTTTTACTTTTATTGATCTTCAAGCAAGAAGGACTTTGCTCACAAACATCTTGACCAAAATTTTTTTTCTGTCTATTTGGTTTTAGGACTGTCTTGGCGGGACGGGAAGGAAAAGAAAAAAAAAGAAAAGAATACTCTTTGCCCACCCTTCATCAAAAAGTAAATGAAAACCATTTTATGCTAAAAGAACAAGAATGGATATTCCATTTTATTCACGAAAAAAATTCAAATTCAAAGCCTTCTATCTCTTTCACTTCACACCATTTTTTATGAATAATAATAAGAAAAAAAGTGTATCTTACATTCATCCCATCTTATCCCTCCCTGCACAAGATATCCTATTCCCGTCTCCGAAGGGCTTGTGAAGGAAGGCTAAGTGTCAGCAGTGTTATGTTTGGCGAGCTCTACTTGTGCAGAATCTCCCTCTTCCCATTCCAAGGAAAGGTTCACCGGGGTCAATGGGTTTGAATCGGTCCATGCCCAAAGTAAAACCCTAGGGGGTGAGAGCGACAAATCTACCCCATAAGCTTATCTGGAAACGGTTATGGTTCTTTTTCTCCTCCAGCGCATAGATATCCCCTTGTATTGGACTTTGAAGTGGGCTGGGTAAGATGGCACGTAGGGGGCGTACCAAGGGGGCGGCTTTTATGGGCGCAAATAACTCCAGCTGAATTTGATGGCTTTCTGATAAGAAGGGACTATAAGGGGATCATATCAGAAGCCGATGCGAATACAAGTGTTGCTAAATGTGTGTTGTGATTGAAATACTCGTATTTAGCTTTGGTGAGGATTGAAAAGTTTTGGGTCTCTTAGAAATATTGCTTTTTTGCTTTCTGTGTATTTGAAAATATATGACTGTTGTCAGTGCGTATATTAGGATGGTGCTTATAAAATGTCAGATTTTTATGTGAATATGTAAAATTGCATATCTCTTTTTCAAAATGTGCTCTATTTGCTTCAATGCAACTTCCTCAGAGATTTGAATGCACAGATTTCTGTCTTTTAAAGAAATTTTAATCTTTAGAATTCATAAACTCTGATTTGGAATTTTTCAGCCCGTAAAAACTGTTCTAATGGTTTAAAAATATGAAAGTCGGTTGGCGAAAGAACCGGTGAATAAGCTAGGTACTGCAAAATTTCATATTTTAATTCATTTAAATTTTGCAATTGTTTTGTGCGACATATGCGGTCGAGCGTTGTCGTTGAGTAATACTGGACCATGCAGATTAACAAATGAAGTCAGTTTAATTTTAAATTTTCTGTATATATTTCATCTATGTACTGGCAGTGTAATAAATCGAGTTGAATTTGTTTCCACCAATGTTTTTAGAGCATCATTTTTCCCAGATGTTTTTTCCAACCTAATATTTTCTACTTTTTCAGGTATTATTGAGCTTTTCTGATTTTTTACTTTTATTCTGGTGATGCATCTATTTATTGGGTTTTTTTTCCAATTCCTACTATTAGTTCACAATCTCTCTATATGTATATTTAGTTCAAACTTTCAATCGTTAATAAAATGTATTTTAAAGAGCTCAGTTGAGCTGAAATTTTATATACACGATTATTTTGAATGGCAATACGGTAATTTAATTATAATTCATGAAAATTAATTGGTTAAAATTAATTATTCAAAGAATTACAGATACAGCCACGTTGGCATCATTTTTGGCGACTTGGGTCAAAACTTTATAAAAAGATTTTTTTTCTCACTTTTTAAAACATTTAGTTGAACCGCAATTTTATATACACGATTGTTTTGGATGACGATACGATACTTTACTGATAATTAATAAAAATTAATTGCCACTTAATATTGTGATTATGTTATATGTATATACATATTTATATTGATTGTAATTAATATAAATATTAATTGACCGAAGTAGGAATTGACTTTAATTTTTTTTTTTTTACATAACTTGTTTTAAATGTTGTGTAGCTATCAAGAATATTTAAAATTAATAATTAGTGTAATGCAGAGTTGTTGAGTTGTTTCTTCTCGCGCGCGATTCACAAAGAATTCTTTTAAATATTATTATACCGTCATTTTGCTTTTGTACTTTTTGAAAAAGTCTACTTACTCATAAAGTCCTTCCCATTTATACTCGTTTAGAGAACTGTAAATGGGGCACATCTTTTTCAATTTGCCTGCACAGTGCTCAAACTGAAGGAGAGGAGAGACATTTCCGTCATATTTAGTGTGTATCCCAAGACAGATGAGTTCCTGCGCATAATCGCCCAACTCCAGTGATTCGGAGTAAATTTATGTCTCTTGGCGCCCTTTTCCAGTTTGCCAACCAGAAACACTTTACTGCTCCTTCTGAAGAAATAAGTCTTGTCGGTGATCATTGCCCACCTCACTTTCTCCGTCCCAAGAAAAAAGGAGCGCAATTTTTCTCTTGAGCAGATATTCTTCCAGTGAGTCCTGTGGGAATTTCCCTCCGACCCTTGCGGAACCCCCACGACGCCGTTGTGTAAGGTTGCACTTCTACACGTCCATTATGTTTGTCGTGTTTGTGCAGCGGGCGTAAAAAGAGAAGGGTTACGAGAATTTCTGTCGTTTTCCCTGAAATGGAATTCTGGGGCGATCTTTCTACTCCATTGCCCCTTTGCCCAATGGTGGAGAGACTAGGGGGCATCTCCATATTAGCCCGAAAAATCATCGCCAAGCAGTCGGGTTGTGACTTGTATCTTTGGAGGAAAATAATTTATAATATATCTACTGCTACGGTATACAAACCACCTTTTTGCTTAAAATTGAAATCTCAATCACAGATTCAAACTAATTGTAACAGTGCCGCACGCAAGGAGGGGGTTGGTTTCCCCGGGTCCGGACCCACTACAAAGCCATTGATTTTTTTTTTCAATTAATTATAATCTTATGTACATAGTAAGCAAAATTTTCGTAAGTATTTATAATTAATATTTAATTTCATTAATTAAGGGGACATGGTACGATTTAAGAAATTTTTTTTTTAATTTAAGCATTTTTAAAATGTTTTTGGTTGCCCCCTATGTATGTATACTATGTTAAAGAGATTTTGTGCTCAAAATTTCATAAAAAGATATGTGCATGTAATTTTTTAAGGAAAAAACTTCAAATTTGTGAAGTGATTTTAAAATGCTACTCCTCCTACAAAAATGTACGTACGTGCTTGAAATTTGATTTACAAGTACGTCACACTATGTATAATACAAGTTGGTATGAGTTTTGCGTTAACATGATTGGTATTCATACAATACTTCTTTTTATGAATGTTTATTGAAAATTCCTTAAAAAATGTATAAATTCTGAGTTCAATTATTTTTTAAAAAATAAATATTGCTTTGATTCAGAAATGCATACCAACTTTTGTTGCACGTACTATTAGCAATAGGTAAAAAAAAAAAAAAAAAAATTAAAAAAAAAAATTCAAAGCATTAGGCCCAATAGAAAAAAAGCCTTAGCATTTTAAATGAAGACAAAATAGTTATTTTATCTTTCTGAGATAAGTCAGTTTAAAGTTTTGATTTCCTATAGAGATGTGAATAAAAACGAACGTGAAAGCTATCATAATTCTGTGTTTTTTAAGTTTTGAGCTTTCAAATTTTGTGAGGTTATAGAAAAGTATATATAGAATAATTTAAGCTAAAAAATTAAATTTGATTTTTTGACCGATTTTGGTGAATTGAATCGTACTGTGTCCTCTTAATGCTAATTATTTATGTAATAATTACTTTTTTACTGTTTTTTTGTTCTCGAAAATCGACAAAATTAAACGAATATGTTGAGTAGCGTATTGGAGCGTGATCCGAGAACGTTGTACTTTCGACCCCCCTTGAAAAATTCCTGTGTGCGCCACTGAACTATAAATATATTTCTGCTTAGAGTACTAGTTCTTAATTTAGTTTCATAAAAAAAAAAATTAACAAATTGAAGTTATTTTTAAAAAATAAAAATGTATTTCACTCCTAGATATGAAATGCAATTTTTACTTGAATGAAATTTGCAATTTTGTATGAATTATATAAAAACTATATATATTACCCTGTCGCTTCGCTGTGTATTCCATGAAGTTCTATTTCTACATATTGTTTTTTAAGTTATTATATAATATCAACACCTTAATCACTGGCGTAGCTAGTTCTGAGTGGGCCCTGTATCAAAATTCTTTCGGGTCCGTTTTTTAGATGTACAGGAGCCCTGTTAATAGAACATGTTGGGGCCCCGTATCATTGATACGGCGGTAGCTACGCCCCTGACCTTAATGCATCCTGGCCAGTGGCGCACACAAGGAGGGAGCCCCCATACCCCCCAAAATAGCCCTTGATTTTTTTTCCGATTGATTACAATTCTTTGTATATAGTACTTCAAATTTAATTAAATATTTGTTATTATTAAATAATTTTATTGATTAATGCTAATTATTTATTCTATAATTAATTTTTTACTGTTTTCTCTGAAATCGACAAAATAAAAAGAAAATGTTGGGCGTCGTATTGGAGCATGATACCAGAATGGTAGACTTTCGACCCTGAACCCCCTTCCCCCTCCTTTCTAAAAAGTCACTGTGTGTGCCACTGATCTGGCATTAAGAATTATATTGTGCAGAAAAACATTTTTATACCCCTTGCCTCCTGATTTAAAAAGGACAGGACTGGGAATTTCTAAAACAAAAGGAGATTCATCTTTTTCGCTCCTTAACCCCTCCCCCTTTCTTCGAAGTCGATTTCCGGAAAGCCATTTTTAGCGGATCTCTACGCACCAAAAGAAATACGTTTACCAAATTTCAAGTTTGTATGTGTGTCTAATGGTTCAAAAACATAAGTTTTTGAAATCTATAATATCTCCATGAGCTCTCTTGGGAGTTGATTTCCAAAAAATTTACTTTTTTCACGTGGATCTGTACTTAAAAAAAAGAATAATTAGATAATAACAAAGAACTGCCATATTTCAAGTCTGTAGATGTAATAGTTTCGGAGATTTCGTAATGAGTAAGTAGTTTTTTTTTCCTTTGGAGAAAAAGAGAGAAATGTGTGTGTATATATGTGCCTTCTCCAGGCATCTCTACTCTTGGCAACTGATTTTCAGTTTTCAAATATATATATTGTGCAAATAACTTATTTCACTTTTTGCGTAATATCTCACATCCCTACTAATGTTTTAACAATATATTGGTGTTTTTAATTAACATACACAATATTAATCATAAAGTGTTTTATATTACTGTACTCATTAGGTTTGAATAACATCAACTCTAGAGCAGAGGTCGCAAAAATGGTGGTCCGCGAGAAAATTTCGCTGATCCCCAGAAAAATGTGGAATATATTTACTCATCACGTTAGCTATGTTTTAAGATGCATTTAAACATAATTCGATTAACAATAATTTAACTCTTAAGAAATCCTATTAGTAGTCCGCGGGATTTAAATTATGAATTGACTGGTCCGTGAGGTCAAAAAGTTTGGCGACCGCTTCTCTAGAATTCCATATAAAGTTTATGGCCATCCGCAATTAAGTGACGAGGACGCACTTTAGCTGTGTCATTTTGTTTCCAAATTTTCTGTCCAAACTACTGGAGGGCTTAGATAACAAGTTTCATGTAATTCCAAGTCTGTGAGAGCCTCTTTTTCATCAATTTCGTCAAACATGCTAAATTGCTGCTGCCTTATGTAAACATATAAGCTTACACGCAAACATACACAAAATTCGCTGGATAAATTTCAAGCGATATATTTTCTTCTTGCTGTATTTGAAACATTTAGTTTCTTGGTTTGAAATATTTTTATACGTCGAAAAGCAATAAGTTATTAACAAAAATTACTTCACATATAAAAATTGATGTGAGCTCTTATTTTTTTATGATAACGCATGTATCAATTGTGGTTCTATTTTCGGAATTAATTTCATGTTGTGGGAAGTCAAAAATGCTAGGAGAAAAATACCTAGATTTAATGCATTTTCATTGGAATGATTCCAAAGTTCACTGCGACCTCGTTTAAGATGCGTTTTCAAAGTCATCACAAAACATTCTCCGAACTAAAGACATTTTTTTAAAAAAATTTTTTCTTTCGAAACGGAAAAGTACACATTTTGTGAATTTAAACGTTATGTTAGTGAAAACCACTGTGCTTTTCCAACCGTAGTTTTGCGTGCAACTCCATGAGAATTCTTTGCGTGTTTGAAACGTCGACCCGGCCTAAAGACTGCTATTCGCTATGTGTGTGCATTTATACATCATAATTAAGCTCTGTCTAAATTCCAAAGGAAAGTCTCACTTTTATTTGAGATACTACTTTATTAAACTTCTCGTATTCGCACGGATTTTAAGGATGTAGCGTGAAAGTCGAAGTCTTTAAATTTTCTCTTGTTTTATTTTTCCGCCTTTTCTGTGTTCTCGTATTCTTTTTTCTAAAATCCTTTCGTGCCGTAACATAAAAGGAATAATTTAACTTTTATTGTTCAGCATGTAACAACACTTTAATTGTCGGAATAAATCACTCGATGTATTGTATTTGTTGTATAAATAAATTTAGTTGTTTTCAACAGATTCTCGTTGAAACAGCTTTTACAGTTGAGACGTGAGCGTTATTTATGTGAAATTACAAATTATCTATAATTATTTAAGTTTATTCTTATAACTCTCGATTGATCCATTTGTGGTGGGGGGGGGGGCGCAGAGAGAGTTATATTAGTGTCACTTTATAAAACTGCACGAGAGTTAACGGCGACGGACCTCGTGATTTTGAGCCATGGTCAAGTGACAAGGACGACATCTGAGTGAGCTTACCTTCCCTCTCCAAACTACCACACCAAGCTAACCGGAGAACTTTGAGCTCGACAGATTTAATGTGCATCTGCCTCCTCTACACGGAGGGTCCTCAGTGGTGCCAGGACTCGAACTCACGACACCTCGACCACGAGTTCGTGACCATAACCATGAGGTTACCGCGGGCTCAGATTTTTGTGGAATAATTTATTAAGGCAAGTATTGTGATTTGACTTCAAATTAGATACATATATATATATATACAGGGGTGTAATGGAGAATATTTGGGTCAACCCTTAAAACTCAGGTTTTAGAGCCCAAGCCCAAATACGTACTTAGCGTCAGTCAACCTTTGGGCCTCCTAGAGTCCCTGGGACTCTCCGCAATGCGGAGGGGGGGGGGGGTACGTTACGCCACTGTGTATATATATAAGTACCAAATCATCCCCCTTCTTTTTTTATAATTTGATTTATGGTTTTACGAAGTTTGTCAAAATTGTTTGATCTTATTGATATCATTTAAGGTATTCAATTACGTTCGGAACCGTGGTTTTGCAAAAGCGTATAAATGGATAATATTTATGATATTTAGTATCACTTAGATTAGAAAATGTATATAAAATTGTTTTAAGAATAGTATTACAATAAAAAATTATTTAAGTACAATATTTTGACAAAAAATGAACCTAGAATGACCCATTTTCAAAATATTCTACTTTTGTGAAAAATGCTTCTATTATAATAATATTTTGCCTGTATATAGCTCAGACCTCTTTACAGAGGCTCAACTAGAATTTTTGAAATATATAACTTAGAAGTGGGTTGATCCATGTTTTACGACAACAGAGGGGGGGAATTTTAAGAAAAAAACGCCGATAATTATTTCAAATGATTGTAACTCTGAGAATAATGTGAATCTTTCAAAAATCGTAGTTGAGCTTCTGTACAGAGGTCTGAGCTATATACTGACAAAATATTATTATAATAGAAGTGTTTTTCACAAAAGGAGAATATTTTGAAAAAAGGTTATTCTAAGTTAATTTTTTGCCGAAATATTGTATTTAAATAATTTTTTTTTTCGTCTAAATGTCCTTAAAACAATTTTATACATGTATTCTAATCTAAGTGACATTAAATATCATGAAAATTATCCATTTATGCGCTTTTTTGAAATTACGGTTCCGAACGTAGTCGGATACCTTAAAACATGAAACGTCAGAACACGAATAAAATCATTACGCTGAATTTTATTATAGTCCTTAGACGTTTTAATTAAACATTAATATTTGAACATTTTAAAAAAACTTTTATGTTTTGAAGTATTTCAAGAGTTAAAAAGAAAATGTTAGACTTGTGTACTCTGAATCTACTTCTTTTAGACGAAATTCATTACTCTTGCTATCAAAAATTCTCTGGCTTTGAAAAGACTTACCGAAAAGAAATTCATTCATCCGTAACATTTGCCAATTGCCTGTCTGTGTTTTCTTTTCATCCTCGGAAGAATTTTTTCCCCTTCATTTCTTTCGCTACTCCTATTCGTGGAATTTCGCTGTTCACCAGAAGGGCCAGTTAATTAAAATACCCTCTGTTCTTCCGATAGGAGCCGAACGTCGTCGAGTAATTGCCGAGTTCCACGAACGATGCTCAAAAATACCGTTCGTGCTAATTAAAGAGTTGAGCACATCATTGATCTTTTTAATGTTTCGTGTTTCTTTTCGGTTTTAAACGTCTGCAGTGTGCGCCTGTAGATTTTTGCCGCATAACTGCTTGCGGCAATGAATTGCTAATTATATTTCCAGTAATAAACTCTGCTGAAGAGTTTTTACCTGAAATCGCGTCTTTCCCTGGCAAATTCTGTTTATGTGTGAGCGAGATTTATTCAGAGAGAAGAGAAAAGTTAACTTTGTGTGAAAGCTCTGAGCATATGCTCAGAAAGCATAAATAATGAAAAAGATAATAAATTATATTTATACTGTAGGTTTCATTGGAACACTTAAATGTGTCTCTTATTTATCTCCGATCATTATAGCTCGCAGGATTTAAAAATGCTTTTAAATTGTCCATTTTTAAAATTTAATGTTCAGATAATGTAAAACCATTACTGTAGCTTATACCCTACTTTTATCTAATTTATTTAATTCTATCTGCTCCATTTATTTATTCCTAATTTTAAAGTTGTTTATTTATTATTTCAAAGTTTTATTAATGCTTTTCACTTAAAAGGATAACCTGTAAAAATACAGCTCGACTTGCTTGAACTCTTATCTACTCTATGATTGATTTTGAGCTTCTCTTCCTAATAAAATTTTAAAAACAGTTGACCATTCTGGTCACCCAATCACAGAAGTTCCTCTCGACACCAAAGCATTCTAACTTTTTCATTCAAATTTTTCGCATCTAACACAGGCATTTTTTTGCTGCAACTGGATTGGCTGGGTTCTCCCCCTTCACTCCCAAACATGGAAGTTTCCCCACCTTTGTCCTTCCCCCCTCCATCTAACTTTAACCAGGTAATAAATTATGGAGGATAGAGATTTCTCTAAACACACACAATAATCCAACAAAATTGTATCACACTTTGAATTAAGGAATATTTGTAAAGATAAATAGAATTTACATAAGACAATTCTAGAACTTCATCCCATTCTCTTTGATTTGAAATAATTAGGACATCCTAATTTAAATTAAAATTTATATTGATAAAATGTTTTTTCTGGTTCTAAATTTGGATCAATGACATCAGTGATTTGCATAAAATCTCGTTTAATTTTGATTTTAAGAAGCTCTGAGGGATTTTTTTTTTTTTGATAGAATTCTGTTTTTTAAATTAAAGATTTCTTTTAATCTTCGTTGAAAAATTAGACTAAAGTTTGAATATAATTTTTTATTATTTACTTTTGTGAATGTAATTACTTCAAAGCTTCATTAAATTTTTTTTTTTTACTTGATTGATATGTGTAAGACGTTTCTTAACATTTCTGGTTTTTGTCCTTAATATATTTTTTTTGGTATGGAAAAGAAATTTCTTGTGATGAAA
The DNA here is from genome assembly GCA_019973955.1 of Trichonephila inaurata madagascariensis. Lineage (NCBI taxonomy): Eukaryota > Metazoa > Arthropoda > Arachnida > Araneae > Nephilidae > Trichonephila > Trichonephila inaurata. The sequence goes on along the minus strand of BMAV01017954.1, from coordinate 200,563 downwards.
ATAATTAATCGAAATCGATTTTTAAGAATATATTCAGTTATTATAACCTAAATCTTCCTGAAAATAAATCTGTTAAAGAGATTCTGTTTCTAAAAATGCTCATCCAAATAAACCACTAATACGATGACTTCTCTGACCAACTTTTAGATAAATTGAACTTGCACGCCAACCTATCTGCTCAATGACATGGGACTTTACCTTTTTTTTTCTTAACCCTTTTCTTTGTTACCTTGTAGATAGGGGAAAGGGAAAAAAAGGGGGACTTTTGCAGCAAATGTCGCGTGTCGTCTGCCAAGTTTCCTTTTCTTCGATGCTTTATTTTCCCTTTCTTTTTCTTTACTTTTAAGGGAAAGGAAAAGGCTTCTTTTCTGCTTTTTTTTCTTTTTGAACGTACAGTTTCCCTGGGGAGAAGTCCTGTCTCCTCCCACCCTTTTTTTTTCTGTGGAAGAATAGAACGTCAGTATCTGGAAATGTGATTTCTGTGTTTTTCTTTTTTCTTTTTTTTCTCGTTCCATTTCTCGACTTGGCTAATAGCTTACATTTGGCTCTTGGTAACTTTTATATTAATGGGCGGTGAGAAAAGGCCAGAGTAAAAATTAAGTTTTCATTAAAATGTGACAAAAATAGAGGACGGTGTGATAAGAAAAGTCTCTTTAGGGGGAATGTCTAGATATTGCTCTTCTTTTAAAGGTACCTGAAATGACGTGTAATGCTGGATATGTGTGTGTGTGTGCGTGTGATGCCAATGATAGTAATAAAATTACAGCATCATGGTTTTTGTATTACTATTACATGAAGGGTGAGAACTTGGTTCTTCCAAACCCCAATAGCCTATCTCTGAGGATTTGAGTGCCAGTGAAATGCTTTCAAATTGTCCATTTTAAATAAAAACACTTCCGAATAAACATAATAAATTTAAAACTGTAGTTTATATTTTTTAAGTACATATATAAAACTGAAGTTTAAAAAAGAGTAAATTAATTTGAAGCTAATAAAAATACATGTGTGTCTTATTAAAAGTTAAATTTTTTTGGACTGGAAAAGTCTGAACTTAGCAAATTTGCTGCATTTGTAAAGTGGACGGAGGGAATCCTAGCCAATCCGGTTGTAGTAAAGTAGTTCGTATGTGTAGGTGAGAAAAACTTAGGGTGGAAAAGTTAGAATGCATTGGTGTCGAGAGGAGTTTTTGTTATTGGCTGACCAGAACGTTTAGCTATTTATCATTACAATTAAGAACAATAATTATTAAGAAAGCACTTTTTTTTTTAAAAAAAAAAGCTAACCTTTAAAGAGTATATATAAAATATTCAAACGGATGTCAAAAGTTATTTAAATAAGTTTAATTGGGAAATCACTGACATCAAAGATTTGGAATTGTCAAGTAATTTATCCAATCATTATTCAATCAATTATTAATTTTTTTTTATGGCATCGTGGTACCAATATAGTTATTTTATTTACAGTATTATGGTTTAAGCAGGTAATATTGAAAACAGTCACCTGAGAGTTTTAAAAGACGGGTTGTGTGCTACGATTTGAGTTAGTTGATGCATTTAGGACATTTATACTATGTTGAACTATTTGCGTATGGTCAATATATTAAAATAAACATGACACAATTTTTGGTTTCAAAAAAGTAAACAATTTATCTTAGCAATAAAATAATTCTAGAATAAACATGTATTATATTATTGTGGTATCTTCTGTGGCGACGGTAGTTATGGTCACGAACTCGTGGTCAGCATGCCATGAGTTCGAACCCTAGTGCCATTGATGCACATTGAAATCTGTTAAGACTCTGTCTTTCCTTTGGTGCCAGCTCAGGTGTGATTCTCATCACTTAACCAAGGCTCGGAATTACGAGGTCCGTCGCCAATAGCCCTCGTGTTGCTTTATAGTGCGACATTAGTATATAAATACTTGTTCTGCTAACTTCTACATCATCATTCATGTGGCTGGACTGTGGCCTTACAGTGGCTCCCAAGTCATGTTGGGATCCCTAACAATGAGAGAGCCGACCAAAACGTCAAGCAGGGAGCCGAGTCGTCTCAACCAGAAGTCCCCTTGCCTCTCAGAAGAGCAAAGAGCATTATTTCCACATTCATTGACAAATATACTACCGTGGCCCCAAAAAGCTAAGAGCCTTGGAAAGCCATGGGAAGCTCTGGCTACTGTGGGTACAATCCCGAGGCACTTGGAGAGAGCCAATGCTGTTGCCCGTTTTGACCTAACCACCGAACATGAATTTTTGGGAGTATATCTCCACTGGCTGGACCTGGCTGCTGTCCATTCTGCGGCCATGCCAGAATGGATGCGACCACCTGCTCCAATGCACTGGACTCGATGAATACCCTGCTGACGACATCGTCAGTCGGTACTGAGAGGCTCGGCGTCAAATGGTCAAGAAGCCAAGCACGGGCGTTAGATAAATAATAAATAAATAAATCATTTATATGCAACTGTTGTTCAGTTTTACGTAGAGTAATTATAATATCTCATTTACGAAAGAAAAATAAAATATTAACCATTCATCAACATTCCAGAATATTTCATTTCATTGACTCTCCTTCGTTCAATACTACACATACACAACTCTGACTTGTTTTCCAATCTCTTCTTAAATACCTTCCATCTAAAGTTTCTCATCATCTCCGCATACATCACTTTTTGCTGTTTTCAAAGTCGCCTCTAATGTATTGTGCATTATATCTCTTCTTTAATTCAATGCCACGGTGTGTCACCCTCGAGTAACCTCACAACCTTCGTAATTAAAAACCCAGCGATCTTCTAACTCCATCCCATCATGGGTGGTCGACCATCATCCAAACTAGGAACGAGAGAAGCGGAAATGGACTCTTTTATTCCATTATTTTTAATGGTAATTGTTATTACATCGGAACTGGCAAAAACTCGGTGAATGTTAAGATGCTTTAATAATGGGTTTCATTTTAAAAGTTGTAGTATTATTTTAAATAAAATCGTGTTTCGGGACTCCAGAATCTGAGACTTGCTGTGGACGTAAGTAGTAATTTTGTTGGGGCTCTTTTTGAGGTTAGAGTATAAAAATTTGATATTATTTTCTGAATTGATTTGAATAGAGTTCATGCAAATAACCTATTTTTCGTGGAATTGTGTATTTTGGTTCTTTTTCCGCCTTTGTAACATAATTAAGGGTTTATATCGAAGTGATGTTGTGTGTTCCTGTTTTGTTTTTAATGTTTTGTAATTTTCTTTTGGATTGTTTGACCGCGCGCGTGATTTTAAAACTTTGAAATCCGTTATCAATAGTGCTTTGTGTTATTCTGGTGTGTTGTAAATTAAACAAATATAAAAAACGACAATGTTAACAAACACTGTCGTGACGATTTTCTTAATTTGGATGAGAGATTAGTTAATATTTTTCCTTCTATCTATACTTTGTTTTAAAGAAACCAATTTTTTTTTAAGAATGAAATTATAATTAAGGAAATATTGAATTTAAAATGCATCAATATGTATTCAATTGATTAATATTTCGCATACTTTCAGATTTCTTTTTAAAGTGATTGGTCAAGGTCAGGTTGATTTTTAGGTCAATGGCTATACTGTAAAATTACTGCAATGTGTCCTCTTCTTATGCTTTTATTTTGAATTTCTTCTTTTTTATGAAAAAAAAACGCCCCATTTTATATATATTTTTTTATATATTCAAACCAGAGTATTTTACTCGAGTACAATAAGTATTTATGCCCATATATTGTAATATGTATCCTGATAAAGAAATACTTTACACTAGTACCGTGATTATTTATGCCCACATATTGCTTGTACCCGTTTTAAGTACTCTGCTTCAGTACAAAGATTATTGATGTCCATACATTGCTTATACCCTTATAAGAAAGAATATATTAAAGATTATGTTATAAGATTTTTTTTTCCTTTCAAATTTACGACATGTTTTTGCATTGATTTTTTTTATAATTTTATCTATCCTTGCATTTCCAAATTTTAAAAACCTGTATTTGAAGAACTGAGAAAAAATTTAATACTTTTTTTTACACGTTAATAGAGTGTATGTCAGGTGCGTAAAGAACAACACGTAACAGTTTAAAAGAAGTATATTATTTTATTTTTCTATGAGATGCATACTTTTATTCAATGAAACAAAAACTAAGAAATTAATACTAAAGTAAAGCTTCTTTTCTGTATAAAAAGAAAAATATTTTAACCATTCTGTAATTAGTGTTGTTAATGTAAACCTGCTATCATATCTACTTTTTTTTTATTTAAAAAAATAAATACATATAAACCTTAATTAATAATTTAAGTTCCATGTTTTTAAAGTAATTAACAAAACGCTATATTGGAATTATTTTTCAGTTATTGTAGCACTAAAGCAGTGATTCCCAAACTTTTTAACCCATTGACCCCTTTTTATAGTCAAAACTTGCTCACGGACCCGTTTTTATAGTTAAAACTTTCCCACGGACCTCCAAATGAAAAAGCTACATAAATGCATAGTATGAAAATTAAAAGAAAAAACATTTTGTGTGTGTGTTGAAGAATTATTTATTGAAATTATAACTTTAATTTAAAATAAAATAACAAAAATTAATGACGTGGATGAACTTGATTAGATGTTATGAGTGTATTTCAGTGGCGCACACAAGGAGGGTGGCCTTGAGGTTCGGACCCCCTTCCCCCTCCCCCAAAGCCCTCGATTTTTTTCCGATTAATTATAATTCTAAGTATATAGTACCTAAAATTTAGTGAAATATTTGTTATTAGTGATTAATTTTATTAATTAATGCTAATTATTTATTCAATAATTAGTTTTTAACTGTTTTTTGTTCTCGAAAATCGACAGAATCAAAAGGAGCGTGATACAAGAATGGTGGACTTTCTGTGTACGCTATTGGTGTATTTATATCCGTCTCAATGTTTGTGTGTAGCAACCTCAAATCCCAACGAGCACTAGTTTTTAGTCGGTTTTTTTTCTTGTGTGTGTGTGTGATGAGATTTTTTTACGGCATTGAATCCACGTTCTACTAGATTGGAAGATGGGAAAGTAGTCAACAACTTCTATACAATAACGCATATTACAAGATATAATAATATTGGTATCTATTACGTAACCAGAATTTGTGGTATCCTCGTTCAAACGTTAGTTTAAGTCCCGCATTTACGGATATTTCAATGAGATACTCCTGTATTAGTATGGATTCATCTGTGTTTGGGATCTGAGTTAGTCCACTCTCAAAAGGGTTCAACACCCAGTCGGGTACATCCAAGTGAATTATTGTTATTTCAATAATATCGGGGACCCCTGGGGCTCTGTTGGGACCATTTTGGGAATCATTGTACTAAAGAATTATTTGTACTTCGAAAACTAAAGTAAAGTATCTATTAGTCGCAAGAAGAAAAGGAAAATATCTGGTAACTAAGTTGTTAGGTCATTGCATTGAACATTATTATTCATTGTATGATGATACACAGATACGTAAAAGTCCATTTCTAAATTTTCAATTTTATAAGTAATTTTCTATTCTCATAAGTCTTCCCAGTCATTAAATGCCCTTATATGAAAGGCTACTTTGAATGAAACGCGGGGAGGAGGAAGCCTGCTTTTTCTTATATCTTCATCCTCTCTTTCCCACTGCTGATGATGTGCTTTTTCCTTTCATTATTTCAGTTTTGAGAGAAACTCTCCCTTTGTCGTTGCTTGAACGAACGATAATGGATGCACTTTCATTTTTCGTTTTTTTTTTT
>BMAV01017954.1:156642-167576 GCA_019973955.1 Trichonephila inaurata madagascariensis | reverse complement strand
CTTGATGTTAATACAGTTTTTTCAAATATCAATTCATTAATTAAACTAAAAAAATGAATAAATAGTAACAAATAAAAATGATAATCTAACAGCATATACAGAAAAGAAAATCGTTCATTGTGTCCCTATAGCACGATGGATAGCGCGTTGGAATTCTTATACAAAGGTCGTGATTTCGAATCCCACCTGATATGGCCTAATTTCTGAGAATTTGATTTCTTTTTACTATGCTATATTTTATTGGAATAATTAAATTTAATCAATGAATAAATAGTAACAAATAAAAATAATAGTCCAACACCATATATACAAAGAAAAATGTAAAATTACTAGGAAAAAATTTTTTTTCTGTCATGATTGTCTGTTATGATTCTGTCATAAGTTTATACATATTTATTGTAAGTATTTAATAAAATGTAACAAAAATATTAATTTTTCTTTGTTGACCTAAGTAGGAATTGACTTAAATTATTTTTTTATATTACTTGTTATTCTGGATTGTATGTAGGCCTGAATTTTTCTTGTTATAAACAACGTGAGCTTCAGTAGCTGTGTTAATTTTAAAAAGTTAGATGCTGCTTGTGATTGAAATGTTAAAAAGCTTATATTGAATTAACAAGAAAGTACGAAAATTATAGAGATTTATTTTATGTAAACAATATCAGCCCAATAAAACTTCTCTCCTATATACTTAATTATTTTGAATTATAATTACATAACAAGGCCGAGGGACTTACCTCTGTATTTTTTTCTCCTCATCTCATTTCGTGTACTTTAAAACTCAATTGGATGTTTTAATAGCAGATTCACATTTCTATACATTATGTTCGTCAAAGATATCAAGTATCGAACGTAGTAGGACTTAGTGATTATTAGCCTTTGTTTTACCAACCGAAAGTCGGTCAAGCCTTTGTTTTACCAACCATAGTGGTCAATGTCATGGACTCGTGGCCGGCGTGTCACGAGTTCAAACGCAGTGCCGCTTAAGACTCTCACGTGTAGAGGAGCTGATGCGCGTTAAATCTGTCGGGGCTAAAACTTCCTCCCGTTGATGTGGTGTGAAAGTTAGGAAAGGGGGTGCCAGCTCAGGTGTCGTCCTCATCACTTGACCATGGCTCAAAATTACGAGGTGTGTTGTCAAAAGCCCTCCTGTAGCTGAATAGGGCGACTTTAATACTCACTGAAAGTGAATGCCGCTGTGTAAACTGAAAATATAAGAGTACTAAATGCGAGGAGGATACAATAACTGAAAATTATGCAACACTTTCCTTTTTCAATTCCTACTATTAGTTCACAATCTCCCTATACATATCTTGTTCAAATTTTCAATCGTTAATAAAATACATATTAAAACGCTCAATTGAGCTGAAATTTTATATACACGATTATTTTGGATGACAATATGGTAGTTTAATTATAATTTAAATTTAAAAAAAGGAAAAATTACAAAAAAATAAATTACCCTTTTTTAAAGGGGATTTAAAAACGACAAAATTTTTTTGTTGGCCTAATAGGAATTCAATTTTTAACTTGAAACGTTGTAAAAAAGGGTAATCAAATTTTTCCCCGTAAAACTTTTTTTTTTTTTAAAAAAATTTCCAACCTAATTTTTGTTTTTTTTTTTTTTCGTTTTTAAATGAGTTTTTGGGGGGTTTTTAAAAACCCTTTTTTTTGGATAAAGTGAAAAAAAAATTCATTTACAAATTTTTTATTACACACAACTAAAGCAAAAGAAAAAAACCCAAAGCTTTTCAGCTTTTTACGCCTTAAGTTTTTATTCTTTTTTCAGTTATCGTCATCGTTTTCCCCAAACCCAAGACAAGAAATTGCAAAATTTTCGGGTTTTCCCCTTTTTTTCATTTTTTCCCTTTTATGGTTTTAGAGAGAAGGGGGGACAGGGCGATTTAAAAGATTTTTCAAAATAAATTGCCAAATTGTTTCCTTTTTTTTTAAAAAAGGGGATACCAAATTTTTTGGACCCCCTTTCCACCGGGAAAATCCGACACACGGTGGTTTGGTTATATATAAAATGGACTTGAGGGGGTGGGAGGTAGGATAAAGTAATGGTTGCCCTATTTCTCTAAGAAGGAGGGGGAGTTGAAGAAAGTTTCGCTATAAATTCAAAAATTTATTGCCAGGGGCATATTTTTGCCCCCTCCACCTCCTGTTTTTTTTCTCAGGGAAGTAAATGGTTCGCGTGCACAGATTGAGGAGATTTACATTATTTTTTGTTTTGTTTTGGATATAAATGCAAGTATTTGTTTGAAGAGAGGAAGCCCTTGCTTTCGTTGTCCCCCTCAAACATTTGTCATCCAGCTATTTCCGCTTTTTTTTCTTTTTTGTTGAGATTTGTGAATTATGATTTAATGTTACTCAAATCAGAGATGATAAAGAATTCCTTTTGGGGTTTTTTGCATATTTATAGTTCTTTTGATTTACGTTATGATTCTGTTAGGGGTGGGGTGAAAGGTATTTGAACTGTTAAATGTTGTGGAAGTTGAGGGCATAGATGAAAATATCCCTTTCCTCCTTCTTTTCTGCTTTCCTTATTTTGTTTTCTTTCCGCTCTTCTAATCAAAACCGAGACATCTCAGTTCTCATTTTCTTTCTCATACTTTCGTAAAATGTATTGAATACGAAGACCTGTTTTTCTGGTATGAGTCAAGAGAGAAATAATAAAATTTAACGATATTATTATTTTTTTTATATTAACATTGCTTTGAAACTACACGAAGGCTATTGGCGACGAATCTCGATCAAGTGACGAGGATGACATCTGAGCTGGTCATGGCCACTTTTCCGCTTAGGCACGCTAGACACGTGCCTAGGGCGCAAAAGATTTAGGGACTCAAGAAGTTAGAGGGCGAACAAAGAGAAAAAAAATGAAAATTACAGCGAACGAACCATTGCCTAGCGAGTCTTGTATGCGCTGTGAGTGTGCGCGCTGAACTATGGAAAACATTTACTATTTAAAATGAAAAGCTTAACAGTTTCATGTTGCTATGCACTCAATATGATATTACAACGTAAAGTGATTGCAATGGTGTAGTTAATGATTTTGCAATGATCAAAGCTAGAAGAAAACCTTTATTATACAAGTATAATGACAATGACTCAACAAAGATAAAGATAAGTAAAAATAAAAGATAGAAAGCGCGAAAGCGCTCATAATTAACAAGTTGATAACAGTTCATACACATACACACAAATGTGTACTCTATACTATTATTGAACGATTTCACACACACACACACGCACGCACATACACACATTAATTTACTGTACTAATTCACAAAAGGGTGGGTGGTCTGTGATACCGTAAGGTAAGAAATGAACAATAGTGGACATACCAGGTCACTTGTTTTTCCTTACGTTGCCGGTTGCCAGTCCCGGACCTGGTGGGTTCATAGATGGTGATAGTGGAAGGAGGGAGGGGGGTTGTGAAACAATTTGAAATGCCAAGGTGCCAAGGAGGTTAAAAACGGCCCTAGGAGCTGGTGCTCCATTCTCCAAACTTCCTCACCACATCAACTTCAGTACTTTATATCTGGAAATATTTAACTCACATCACCTTTTCTACACGGCAGGTCTTCACCAGTATTTGACCAAGCGACTCGAATACCCCGATCACTGTTCGCGACCATGACCACTCGGATTCTGCTGCCTTATATATAAGTGTAAGAGGGGGGGATAAGGTGTCACTTTAAGCTCATCGTAGAAGTCTCTTTGATTGCATTAATTGGTGTGAATTAGAATTAAGGAATTTATTGATTTATTGATTTTTTAATGTTACACAGTATTAATACGAGATAGCTTTTCTGGGGCATCTTATTGTGCCAGGTTTGAGTTAAAAAAAAAAATTCAAGCACTCTAAATTTTTTGTTATTTTCTATTTTTCAATGTTTTATTTCACAATATCTAAAATTTTTTTACTTCATGAAAGAGAACCATATAAGAACCATTTTTATACCCCTCCTATTAAAAGTGTATTTGTTGTCACACCTTTATTTCATGCATTTTCTGTCTTTTTGTCTTTTATTTTGCCACAAATATTTTTGCTGTTAACTCGAGAATGAATCAATAGTTTTGTGACTTTCCTAGAGTTTCATCTGAATATTATATATTTTAACTCTAAAACTTTTCTTAATGTAACCTAATGAACTGTTGCAAATGTATTTTTTATGTTATATTAAATGAGTACTTATAATTTAACTGAGTAGTTTTTGTCGTTCAGAAATCATTCATCTTTTACAGGATTGTGAATGTATCACTAATGTTATTAAAATTTCTATTGTTGTGAAATAAAAACTGGAATTTTAAGTATCAATAATCAGGAACTTAGATTCAATAATATATTTGAAAGAATCTGAAAGAGAACAGTTATTTACTCTTATATTAAAGTCTTTAAAATTTTATTTTTTATGAACGCGTTATTAAGATGATTTTTCACAAATAATGGAATTAGTGCATATGACGTCACATTCACATGATAATGATAACCACATGTTTCTGGCCAATCAATTCAAAAGTTCGTGTTATGTCATAGTCACACGATAAAAGCAATCTTGTGTTTCTAGCTAATCAGTTCATGCGCTTTGTTGTTGCCTTTTGCTCTGTGCAGAAACTTTCTCTTAAAAAGTACATACCATAAAATCCGGTGTATAACGCGCACCTATACTTTTGAGCTGAAATTTTTAGTTTTTAGGTATATTCGCCGTATAACGTGCACTCCCTTTTTTACGAAGAAATTTAAAATGTACGTACGCAATTCTGTTACGTTTTGAAGTCATTTATTCGATATTTTATTCCAAGCTTTAGAAAAAATAGTATACTTCGAGAAGTACAACCTTTTAAGTTCTTTAAATATGTCATTTCTTTTAAATAAACATTATTTCGATGGATGTACATGTCTAATTTTTTTTAAGATCATCTTTTTTATTTATTTTTAAAGCTGTTTGTATATCCGGCGTATAGCATGCACCCGTGAGTTTCGATCTTATTTTTTGTGTTAAAAGTGCGCGTTATACGCCGGATTTTACGGTGTATAGAAGTTTAATTTTTTTTATGTTAATCTCATTTTTAATTTTCAAAACTCTCATTTTATACCCGCGGCGTATAACACGGACCCGTAAATTTCGATTTTATTTTCTGTATTAAAAGTCCGCGTTGTACGCCATATTTTGCGGCAAGTGAATGAGTGAGTGAGTTACTTTTCTCTATTTTATAAATATGCATTAATTTTACCATTTTTAATCGATATTAAATTTCAAACAATTTATAATGTGGGTGTTTTTCTTTTAAAAAAACAAGTTTAATTATATGAGACTAATGAGATTTCTGCTATTTTGATAGATATTTAATTTTTTTTGTTTATATGATTTATTCATCTCAGTTAATCTTTTTCTTAAAGTTTAAATACTTTGCATTATCTGTGTTTTAATAAATTATTCTTTTCTCTTTTAGGTAAGTGGATTGTATAATTTTTCGAAATTATTGCCTCTGTGTTCTGAAATAATCATAGAACCGTAAGTAATTTCAAACTAGTCTATAAGAATATTGAGAGGATTTCTACAAAACCCATTAACAGCAGATCTTTACTCAACAAAAGAAATATGATTGTCAAATCTCTAGCCTGTAGATCTAATAGCTCAAAAACGGAATTTTTATTTCTTCTGTAACGCCCCTTCAACCCCCTTGTGAGTTGATTGTCTCAAAACCCGTTCTAAGTGGATCTCTACTTAACAAAGGAAACATGCTTACCAAATTTAAAGTCTACTTTTCTAATAGTTTTGGAAATCTCGTGATGAGTACCGTGAAATCCGACGTATAGCGCTCACTTATACTTTCAAACAATATTCGCCGTATAAAGCGCACCCTCTTTTTTACGAAGAAACCTGAAATGAACGTATGCAATGCTCTTATGTTTTGAAGTCATTTATTCGATTTTTTATCCTAGAATTTTGGAAAAAATAGTATGTTTCTAAAATTATCACCCTTTTGAGTTCATTAGATTTGTTATTTCTTTTAAATAAACTGTATTCCGATCTATGTAGAAGTCTAATTTTTTTAAAGCTGATCTCTTTTTTTTTTTATTTTTGAAGTTATCATTTTTATACCCGGCGTATAACGTGCACCCGTAATTTTTGAGCTTATATAACATTTAAAATTTTTTACCTAATTATGAAAATTGAATTTTTATTTAAGTTTTACAAATGGAACAAGTACAATTAGTTTGATGTATGTTTTGAAATCATTGGAGAGCACGTGTTTATCTTCATCACGTGACCGTCATGAATTGAGTCCATTGCTGCACGCTATAAATATCGAAATGACAAAGAAGTTTTACCTCAGTTCTTTCGTCTCTGTTTAAATTTTTTAGTATTCGTAAAAAAGGTCTGCAGTTTTCCTCCTGTCTTTTTTGTGCTAATCATTTTTTTACCTTATTTTCCGGGATATGATTCCAGAAGTTTACCCACAACGGTAAATCTTGTCCGAAAATTAAAACGTAGTGATGGATATTATTGTAGCAAAAAGAAATCCTGCCGTAATTCATGAATTCTTCTGGAATATTTTCCCCGGAGCTCCCCTTCTGTTTAACGTGTATGACAGACCGGTCACAATGACAGATAGTCTTTAGGTAATCATTCTTATTCACCAGGGGATGGTTTTGGCATGTTTTCATGGTTTTCCAGTCTTTGGCATGTCGTTGGTCTTTGCCACAGAATGCTTCATTTTTGTCGTTTCTGCGTCTTGTATTTGTTTTTCCTCTTCGCTTATTTTTTCCCTTTTTCTTTCTTGTTTTGAAGGATGGATTGAAGTGAACTTATGAGGGTGGGATGTTTGTGGAAAATTATGTTTTTTCTTTTTTTTTCTTCTATAAAAAATTTTGGCTCTTTTTTTCCTTCTGTAAATGTTTTGAAGATTAAGTGGTTCCTTGAATCGTAAAATTTAATTTCAAGCATTTTTTTTTCCTGGTAAATTTTTTATTTTACGTATTTTTTTAAAAAAAATATCTGATTTTGAGTTTATTTTAAAACTAATATCGATTGACCGAGTTTCAGAAATAGCTAATAACTTTCCTGTTGCTTCAGATTGCGATGTTAATTAAAAAAGGAATTAAGAACCGTTATGTTTTGCCTGTTTTTTTTACTCTTAAATATGCAGCAGTTTTATGGCTCATATTAAACAGGAAATTTATATTGATTAATTTATAGCAATTTTTATCTCTCTCTCTCTATATATATATGAAAATGGGTGTTTGTATATATGACCTCGCTTCACTCCAACACCGTTCAAACGATCACTATGAAAATTAACATGCATATGTATTTTTTTTGTGGAGAAGGTTTTTGTGCTATCCTCTTTGTTGCGGATCCCCACCAGGTGACGCTACAGCATATCAACTTCTTCTCCGTTCAATCATTCACCAAGTCGTCTACGTGGTCGCCAAAAATGATGCTAACTTGGCTCTATCGACAACATTTCGCTGTGTTTCCATTGTATCGCCATCACAATGTAAGGAAAGGTGTTGCTTGCGAATCCTTACAATTTTAAATTAAAATAAATACAACAGAAAGTAATATTAACGTATTACACATCTAGATATAATTTATTTACACTATTTTAAGCGTTCATTAGACAAAATTTATAACAATGTGTTACTTTTGCTGAGCAGAGATTTGCTTAAGAAGGTGTTTTCAAAAATCGACCCTCAAGAGAGTTACGGGGCGTTATAAATAAAAAAAATCTTTTTTATCAGCTGTTAGATCTACAATTAACAAAGAAAAAAAATTTAACAATATTAAATTCAACAAATTTAAACAAATTAATTGTAATTTAATTAAACATAATTAAATTAAAAAAATATGGTTTTTTTGTTCAGCTGAGATATGCAAAAGAACTTTTTTTTTTTGTTTAATTTGCAATTTCCGTAAAATTAACTCATTAAAAACTTCTTTATCCTTCAATCTGTATTGTTTAATTTTTCAATTCACCTATGCGAAGAACGGGTATACCAGCTATTTTGAATATATAATAAAAGTACTTTTCCCTGTAATTAGTTTATTATTGTTTATTTCCTGTTTCTTTGCTGATTTTGCAAAAACTAATTACTTTTTATATAATTAATTCCATTTCTAACTTGAATATTTGACATATGTATTTTTCTGATTCCTCTGATAAAAATTTATAATTTTAATTTTGAATATAAAATCTTGTTCACTGAATAATATTTCCTACTTCTAATTTGTTATTTAATCAATTTATGTGTGTGTGATTACGTATGCAATTTCAGATTTAAATCTATTCACAGAATATAGTTTTATCTCTCGGATTTTCCCCAACTTTCTCTTATAACATTCTCGTTTTCGCTAATTGTAGAATTAAAATAATAGTGTGAGAAATAATATTTGAAATGAAAAATGTTTTTTATAAAAATATTTAATAGTTTTTAATTAATTTAATAATCTTTAGAGAGAGAAACTGCATACGTGGAAACAATGTTAGAAGCAAATTATCCTTATTTCATATGTGAAATATTTAAACAGTTTCCGTACAGTGTAGTTAAATAATAAACTGAGCTTTTATATTTGTTTATAAACAAAATATTTATGGATGTAATGATCATACGTATCTACTTTAACAATAAAACCAGGCGCTATTCTCCTTTTTGGCTTTTTTCTGGAATGATTGCATTAGTTCGTCATGGAACTTCTATTTTTGTTTCAAAATTGTTTACTGAAGTTCTACAACATTTTTAACATCATCTTTACACAATAGCTTCAGAATATATTCACTCACGGTCCGTATTTTCTTCATAGGAGCGGAAATCGTAAATTAATTTTGTTCTTCGGAGCGAAACTTTCATAACTCAGGCCACTTGAACCATTACCTTCAAACGTAACTCACAAAGCCCTTTTTTTGGGCTCACTTGCTGTTTTAGACATTGTTTGTGCAACTTTTTTTTTTTTACCTATGTGCAAAAGTGCACGCTTTGTGCTATATCTCTCGTCGTTACATAATTCCCCCCCAAATTTCTTGCTGCAGATGCGATTATCTTTCCTATTCATTTTTTTTATTTTTAGCGCTTTTAAAATAACATTATAATACTTTTTCAAAATTTACCCTGCTTTTTTTCTTCTGCTGGAATATTTATGTGGACGAATGTTTTTTTTTATGAATCATCATAGCTTACTTCTGTGAAGTAAGGTATTTACTATTATATATTACGCATAATGTCTTGTAATGCCATTTTTTCACAAGAAACTTTATTTTTTTTTTATTCCTACCTTGATTTATGAAATACTGAAATTTGTATTTCTTGTTTCCTTCTGAGAGTTTCAAAGAATATTTGTTTCGCACGAAAATTCGTGCTAATTGTTTTATTATTCCGTACTTTTTTTAAAAAAAAACTGCCGGTTTTTTGGATTTATCAAAATTTATTTTAGGAGTCAAAAAGTAAATATTTTTATCGCAATTTTTTTTAATGAATATTATTTCATAATTATTGTTTCAAACCGATACAAATGACATTTTTATAAGTGTTCAGAACTTTTGTTAGAAAAGCACACATTTTCATCGATCATGTTTTGTGGTTCGTGTGGTTAAGTTGAAGTTCACACGTTTCATTTGTGTACATCAAATTTAGGCTTTATAAGATTAGTGATCGCCAACCGCGGTGGTGCGTGAAGAATTTTTGAGGGTCCGCAGAAAAATTGGGACAGTATTTACATTTTTTTATGAAGATTCAGTTTCAGAAACCACGAGTAACAACACATTAAAAAAAAATTTAGCCGCTACTTTAAGCGAAATTCCACTAGAATTAAGCGAACTTTTAGCTACTTTTGCAGATGTTTCTATTGACATTTGAAAGTGAGAGTCGGCTCAACCGTAGTAAATTAGCGACATAATACTTTAGTTTGTCTTGCTTTTCGGGAAGTTCCTTTTAATTGATGTGGAAATGTAAATATAAGTGTAAATAAGTGGCGATGTAGTTTCGGTGGGCCGATATATGGTGGTCAATGATATTTGTGGTCCGCCAAATATAAAATCATACATATAGTGATCCGTAGAACTCATAAGGTTGCCTTCCTCTGAAATAGATATTGGTATTGAATCTGCAAATAGTAACCGCGTCATTTTTAAATTCCTTTTTCAATTCTCACTATTAATTCTCTCTCTCTCTCTATATATATATATATAGGGAGAGAGAGTGAGCTATAGTAGTATAAATTGAATAAGCTTTAAATTTTTAAAATTATATTTTTATATGTTTAAAAAATCTGTGTTCTATTATTTAATTCTCAAAATGTGTTAAACATTTATTAATAATTTGCTCACACATATATATACTTTACTGTCTCACAGAAAAGACATTTTAAATTCAAGAAGCCAAGCGTAAAATTTTCCTAGCACGAACCCTCGCTGCACACGTCCGGAACCGATGTAAGAAACAAAGAACAGCTTCTTTTTATTTTATAATCCGACTCACTGTGCTGCGAAAACCACTCGAAAACAATGAATTCTCTTGTTTAATTCGATCCGCGGCGGAAGGAAATCCCAAGTGTAACCAAACCTCAAGTTTCCAACCAACACCCGGAGGAAAGTTTTTCCAGTGGAAAAAGAGAATACAATTAAAATCGCATGCAGATATGGGTGAACAGGACTTAAATTAGATCATTCAATTCCCGGATTTTCATCCCTGAATGCTAGTTTCCAAAAGGACGACTTATCCGCCCTCTGGCTCGAAGAAGGGAAAAGGGATTTTTCTGCCATGAATAATTCACCTTTCATTGGGGGAATTTTTGAAAGTTCCATCCATATTCTCCCCTGAATGGCCGAAGGTTATTCTTTTCCATGCCACTACTGCAGACCCTCTCAGTTGTAGCATCTATCGTATCGGTCTTGAAATTCGAGTAGAGGTCGTGTGTATTTTG
>BMAV01017954.1:141302-151881 GCA_019973955.1 Trichonephila inaurata madagascariensis | reverse complement strand
ATGCTTCGTTTTTTCTTCCTATTGAAGAAAGATAATCTATTAACAGTATAGAGTAAAATCCCAGAATTCAGAGTTGGAAGTGATTTTAATTCTATCATCTCTCAGAAAGTATATTTTTTTCTTATAAGATTTACTTCGTTTTTTTTCTTAATGAAATGGAAATCGAATTCGTAATGCATTTTGCAGATACATTCTTTATATATCCAAATTCATTTGATTGTAAAACATATGCTCATTTATTCTACTATATATGCAAATTCATACATAGAACAATATATACACTATGTTGCAAGCTTTTAATTTGCTTAAAATCCATTTGACATTTAAGTATAGGAGACGGAGAACATTTTTAAACACAAAAAACCGATACAATGAAACGGAAATGATTAATGTAGAGCTTTCGATGTTTACGATTAAACTAAAGTTTGTAAATTCGGATTTTTTTGAGTTCAGTGGAGTCTGGCTTTAGTGTAACAATTATTTATTAATTTAAGTTAGTGACACTTAGATAAAACACTTACTATTAACAAAAATACTGGACAAAGAACATGGACGATTTTTCATAGCGAACACATTCTTTCATCACCTGGCCTGTACTAAAGATTAGTAATCGTTAGAGGGCGCTTTTTTGCTGCTTAGTACAGTCAGTTGCAGTTATTATGACAAGAGCGGTTGAAGTATTCTATTAAAATGTTCTTGAGTGGCTTTTAAAAAATAAAGTACGTGAATTTCATGAGCATGTGTGTGTGCTTACATTATACTTATTCACTAGAGCTAAACATGGCTTGCAAAGTCGAACTGCATTCTTTTTCCTATTCCCTTAAAAAGAAAAAGAAAACTAGTTCAACTCAAATAACTTCCAATATTAGTCTCCCCACTCAGTTTAATGAATATTTGATCGAATTAAGGTTAAGCACATTAGCGGGTTTTTTAAATGTACCTGATGACGATGGAATTGAACGCAATTTAAATCGGGGTTGCCCTTTTCCGTTTCTTCCCCTATCAGCTTAATGCCTTCGCGGTGGCGTCGTTTAGAAGTCACATGAGGCTAAGGTTATGAGGAGACATTATTACACGGATCGTAACTTCGTGACTGCAAAGGGAGTTCTGCCGCCAGATAGCACTGCAACAAAAGTCGGCAGGAAGTCTTATTAACTCCCGCGATAAAATCCCTTAACACCAGAATCTACCTTCCAATTTTCTCAAATTCCGCGCCCTCATAAAGAAAACTACCCACCTCCCCCGCGACGCGCTGACTAAAGGAGAGAATAGAGAAATGAGAAAGTCCCATGAATAATGGATCCGGCGAGGGGAAAATGGATGAGGATGCTATTTGCACCGAGCTTTCGTGAGACCTTTTTTTTTCATTCTTTTTGGAGAATGATAAAAAAAATTAAGAAAAAAAGAATCTGTTCTTGTATAGTTGTAAGATTTAGTTTTTACTACAAAAACTTTTTTTCACTCCCCCCGGCTCTGTGTACCTTTTTCTTCTGCATCCCCCCTCCTCCTTCCATGTATCTTTCAGGATATAACTCCAGTTGAAATTTTTAAGTTCCAATTTTCTCGGCTGCTTTTCGCATTCCTTGGAGACCAAAAGATTTTTTTTTTATCGTATATTCTTTTTTTATCCCCCCTCTTTACCTTTTTCTCAGGAAAGAGGAGTTGGAGGTGGGATGTCTTGAACTGAGATTTTTATCCTTTTTGTCACTGCGCTTTTAGCCGGAGCAGTTTGTGAGGAGATTTATTTCCTGTGAATTGAACTCCCACGTGTCGCATAATCTGTGTTTAAGTCCTCTCGATGAATACTTATTCCAGACCTGCTGAGAGAGCCGAAGTGATAATTTAAGTCTTAAAAGGGGAAAAAAGATTCCTCTTTAAGAGTCGAAATGTATTCATTGAAATTGGATTTGCGAGCCTCGACTTTGTCGGTTTATCCTTTTTACACATTCTCGTCATTTTTCTAAATAAAAGCTGTTGGTAATTAGGTTTGCTCTCGAAGGTTTCTTGTGTAAAAAAATTATTACTTTTCCCGAAAATGGTGAATCCTTCAATCTTTGAATCCTCTAAATAAAAAAAAAAGGCGAAATGAAAAATTTGCTTTTGTATCTCTCGCATAATTAATTGCAATAGACGAAAAAATTTATATTGCATTACCTCTCTCTCTTATCTTTTTTTCTGATTATCGTTTTAAATTACTATGACTATATAAATGTTTGCGATTGAAACTTTTTATTTCCAATGCTGTTGTGTTTTATCTTTTTTCCGTTATTGAAAATTAAAAATCATACAGTTTATTTCTCTCGAGACCAGATTTTTTTACCAATCAGCTGGGTGGCGTGGTTGATTTGTCACTGGCCTTCTGCACCTAAGGTTGCGGGTTCTACTCCGGCCCAAGTCGGTGGATTTTCATGACGCAGAAAATCGACAGCGGCTCTATGTCGTATGATTATACTTCATGTAAAAAATCCCTAGAGTGTGTCTGTTTGGCTTGGGCGCTCGCGGCAAAATTAAATCCTAGTACAGGTTCACATCGCCAAAGCTCAGGTGTCTCTCTCTGTGGAGGAAACTGGGCGTCAAAACTACCTGCTGCGATTGGTATCCGCCTACGTGCCGCACTAAAAAGAGATACCCGCTTCCGGGGAATATACTGTCTGCAATGGTAAAACACCAATCTGGACCCGGGACCCCTTTTGGGGGGAAAAGGGGTCTTGGGTCCACTGGTGCCAATATCTTTTGAATCCCGAAGTAAGCTTGAGGCGTGGTATTTGAATTCATGAATATCAGTTTAGGTGTCTTCGATATTGTCATTCTATTGCTTTAACTTTGATTATTATTATTGAAGATTGATGACTTGATTATTGAAGATTATTGCCTCTGTATATATAGCTCTCGGATTTTACATCATTTCGTACCCTTATTTTTCATGAAATTATTCCGCTCACACACGCACAAGGAAGGAGACTGAGATTCAAATTGAATGGCATGCTAGTTTAAACACTTTTTCAAGCTATGCTCGTTAAGTGTATGAACAAAAAGTATGCTTGGGACGGAAATCTGGCTGGTTCCGCCTATTTGTTATACAAATGATTTAGTTTGCTTTTAAAATATTCATAACACTCAACAAGAAGTAATATTTAATTTTAATGGGGAACTCGAGCATTATATTTACCGACGGGGTTGCAAAGTTTTTAACTTGCAGTGGAGGTGTGAAAGTAACCAAAACGCCTCATTTGTATTCTAGTTTATTTTAATATCCTTTATTTTTATACACCAAAACGTTTATAAACGTCGGACAAGAGCGACATTTTTCAATGTATATCTCATTTTAAAATTCACTCATGGTGAACATTATTATAATGAAAAAGCCGCAATTTAAAGCGCATGGAATCAATAAGTAGTTTCAGTGTATTTTTAGTCTTCCGGTATTATGTTATGAATCATACACAAGGGCTACTTATAGTGTCGTCACGTGCCTCCATATTAACCAGTTTCCTGTCAGCATTAAAGAATCGCTCGCTGCATTCGTAATGATGGGGACCTGTTTGGGCTGTAATTCGGCACCTGTTAATAAATACATCTTTTTAGTGCTATTTTTTTAAATATCCGGGTCTCTTGAGTGCAGGGATATTTTACCGACTTCTTCAAACATCTCATATGTTCACGCTAATATTTCCTTCCGCTTTGTGAGCTGCATATGGAATTTCCTTCGCAAAGATATATAAAATGTGTGATGGATATTTGTCATCAAAAGGTGGGTGCAGTACGTGATCTACATAATTAAGTGATCATCACCACACTATAATGAATGAGTTACATCGGATGCGTATTTTCTTACTTCTGATTATTGTATAGATTTCAAAGCAGTGCGTTTAAAGTGAGTAAGTGTTTATTAACGTTGCATACTCTAAAGCAGGGGTGGCCAACCCGCGGCACGGCGGAGTTGTAACAGTGGCACGCGAAGACTTATTGAAAAGTTTAAAAAATTGAAATAACAATAATAAATAACATTTTTTTTTTTACAATTTTATTAAAATTTGTTTGTTTTAGACAAAAAAAAAAATTATTTTAAATACACTTGATTGAATTACAATAGAAAATTATCATGCTGAGAATACTCCTTCATTGTTGTATGTACTGGCTTTCTGAAAAAAGTGCTCTCGCGAGATTTTGGAATTTGAGGGAGTGTCTTTTAAAATATCTGGAAGAAAACAAGTGTATTTTAGTGTGTAAGTAACTGAGAGGAAAGATGTTACACACACACATAAAAAAATACCAGCATAATTTTCTAATTATTTGTGAATTAGTTTCGAATAAATAATTTGTATTTCATTAACTATTGTTGTATTACTAACTTCTGTGTTTAATAATGCACCGTATTTGTTAAATAAACACTTTTAAACTCCTGACAATATCATTTTATCATTTCACTGAAATAGATCAGGGATTTATTCAAATCCCTTACTTTCATCAGGGAAATGACCTTGAAGATATATTATTTTAACATCTCCCGTCAGTTGATCTCCCTGAGGTATTTGTTGAACTTCCTGATTTCGTCATTTTCCTGCGACATATAGACTTGCATACAAAATATGCTTTAGTACGTAAAAATCCCCCAAAAGCCTATAAGTAACATTTTTTCCACACTTACATACTTTTCTTGAAAAAGTTGGAAGTGGCACGCATAATTTTTTTATCAGTTAGTGACACAGTTCCTAAAAAGTTTTGCCACCTCTGCTCTAAAAGTACACGAAGACTATTGGCGGCGGATATCGTAATTCTGAACCTCGGTCAGTGACCGAGGTAGCCTAGTTGTCATAGTAACGGACCCGTAGCTGGCGTATCATGAATCTGAGCCCTAGTGCCCCTGAAGACCCGCCATGTAGAGAGGGGCTGATGCACGTTAAATGTATCGAGAATCAAAGTTCTCCCGTTGGCGTCATGTGGTAGTTTAGAGAGAGGGATACCAGCTCAGGTGTCGTCCCCGTTACTTGATCATGATTCAAAATTACGACATACGTCACCAATAGCCTTCACGTTGTTAATGACGTAACGTTAATAAATACTCATTCATCCCGGAGACACGATAAAAAATTTGCGCTTTTAAGTGTCTGTGGAAGATTATGTATAACCTTAACACAACTATATGAAGATTATTTTTTACTTTCCTTTGTACTAATTTATGTAGTGTTTGAATTGTTGAATTTATATTCACGTAATTTTCTGTGTTTCTACAATTATAAGAATACTTTCAAACAAATTTAACTTAGTGTTTTCTCAATTCCCTATCATCTAGTAAATAAGCAAAAATTCATTTCCTTTAATTAAATTGTATGGCCGTATTTGAAATAATTCAGATTCCTTTGTACAGACAAGCGCTGATAACAAGAATTCCTCATATGTGTTTTCCTTCTTTCTTCCATTCTTAAACTTCCTTTAGAAACGAATCTCTATTAAAATGAGGTTAACTTGTAGGCGTTGGCTGACAGTTCCCTAAGTGATAACAAGTCCCCAAAAATGGGCCCTGCCCCATTTCGATTCACCCCTAATCCGCGCCCTATGGGGGGAGGGGGAGAATATTTCTTGTAAGTTTTCGCTACCTGATTGCAAATACTAAGCGTATCTTTATTACGTTTCTGGTCTGTAGAACTTTGAGTTGAAAATCATTTAAAACATCATTATCTATTGACCATTACTCAAATTGCTTAAGTTTTTTCATGAGCAATTTTTGATCTGTAATAGATACTTACCAGCTTAACTGTTTGAAAAACGCGTCTGAATGGTTTTTTGTTCTCCATGTTGACTTCTACACTAAATTGATAGTGAAAACTTTAAACGTTTCATTTTCCTTTTCTTTCTCTTCGAATGATTTTAACAGCTTTTTTTTTCTGTGTTATATAAATGTATTCTATCAGATATTTATTTGATTTTGAAATTACTTATATTTCATAAAAAATATATATTTTATTGAGAGAGGAGAGAGGCTAAGGACGAGGGAAATGGGGGTGTAAGTCTTCTATCGTTTTTATCAATTCTTTTTCTTTCTTTCTTTTTTTGTCATTCATTTAATAAATATTTTTTTAAAACATTGTAATGACCATAATGCTCTAAAACAAAATTTAAAATCGATTGCATAGTTAAAAAGAACCTTTATTGCATAGTTGTTTATACTTAAATATTTTGGCAATCTGTGCAGAGACGTCTTAAGGCATGGGCCAACTGGGCCCGGGCCCAGGAACGCGCCTGCAGTAAGGGCCTCGTCTCGTTCTCGACTCAGCCTTAATAAGACCGTAATTCGAATAATTTCAACGGCCAAATGTTATTTTCCGAGAACTGGAAATTTCGGACGATATGTAAACTGGCTACATGTGATGACCGTCGTCTATGTATAGGCCTAGGCCTACCACCATACACCATCACTACGCATTCAGTCAAAAGGTGGCAGTCGATCGAGCCGGTTTGTGTGATTGTAAGTCATGCACATTTATTTATTTCGGATTATTGTTCGTACGAGTGTTTGACAACATATGCTATGTATTGTCTACTTTTAAGGGTCATAGGTGACCCCTACATTTACGTAGGGACCTAGGGTCTACTTTTGAGTAAAGACCCTGAGCCACAAGAAGTCTTAAGACGTCACGGAATCTGTTGGACATAAATTCTCTAATAGCCAAAATTTTCTTTTTGAAATTCGCATGTATAACATACGAGAGTTTCAGTCTTAACTATAAAATGATGCGTCTTTACATTTAACCAATAATGTTAATCTTTCTTACCTAAGTTGTTGCATGGTCGCGGAAACCTAGTGGTCAAGGTCACAGACTCGTGGGTGGTGGGTCATGAGTTCGAGCCTAGTGCCACTAAAGACCAGCCATATAGAGGGGGTCAATGCTTGTTAAACTTGTCAAGGCTCAAAGTCTTCCCACTGGCGTGCTGTGGAAATTTTGGGAGTTGATATCTGCTGAGGGTGTCGTCTTAGCCGCTTGACCGATGTTTAAAATTACGAGGTCCATCGCCAATCGCCTAGTGCGACGTTAATAAAACTTTCTCTCCCTCACTCACCCGGGCCGCGGTAGCCGAGTGGTATAGGTATCGGACCGTGGCTTGCCTTGTCACGAGTTCGAGCCCAGTACCACTAAAGACCCGCCGTGTTGGGCAGCGATGCACGTTAAATCTGTCGAGAGCTGAAATGTCCTCCCGTTGGTGTGGTAGTTAGGAGAGGGGGGTGCCAGGTCAGGTGTCGTCCACGTCACTTGACCATGGTTCAAAATTACGTGGTCCGTCGCCAAAAGCCCTCGTGTAGCTAAACAGAGTGCGACGTTAATATTCAATCAATCAATCAACCCTCACTCACCCGAGTTGTTATCGGCGGTTTATTGATTGTGTGATTCTTTATTGATATATAAAAGGTCCGAAGATAGTGCTGCATTGGTACTCTTTAATGTTCATTATATACCTGTACAAAGCATATATTTTAGTATCATAAATTAATTTCTAATAGTATTTTTTTCTTCATGAACTAAATAGAGAACACTCTTTCATTTATGAAATTATTATTTTTTTGCTTGTGTTAAAAATTTGTAGACGTCAGATAAGTTGAAAATTACTCCTAAATAACTTGCATTTAACTAATCCGTTTATTTCTGAACATTTGTTTGTATTTATGTTTGCATTTATGTAATTTTACTATGCAACGTAGCGCTTCCCCCATCACCCCAAATTTAAAAAAAAAATATTTATGAAAAATGTTTATGCATCCCCTTGTGAAAATCTTATTAAAATTGCAATAGATAAACCTTTCAATTCAATCTCGGTTATCAAATCCTCCATTGCAAACTGATACATTGATAATATTGAAAGACTGTAACAAAAATGCTACTCTGTCAAAGAATTGAACGGGATTATATTCAGCTTTAAACATTTTAATGCAAAACAATTGTATACATTATTTAAATTCCTTAATCCGATCTTCCGTTAAGATGGGATCATGAAACAATTCGCTAAAAGGCTGTGGAGGGATCAGTAACAGCATCCACTGTAGGAGGAAACTGTGCTACTTGGAAACGAGGAGTGAACGACCGGCCACTGAAATCAAGAAATGAAAAATGACAAT
Source organism: Trichonephila inaurata madagascariensis (assembly GCA_019973955.1). Classification (NCBI taxonomy): domain Eukaryota; kingdom Metazoa; phylum Arthropoda; class Arachnida; order Araneae; family Nephilidae; genus Trichonephila; species Trichonephila inaurata. The sequence goes on along the minus strand of BMAV01017954.1, from coordinate 143,771 downwards.
ATTCCACCAAATAGACGAGATGCCTTTCACCTGGTTCGATTTCGAACGGTCACGTGACGGGTAGGGAAGGTCGCTTTCCAAGGTCAGGTCGCAGACAAACCGGAACCTGGGGCGCTGGACTTTTGCGGTCGGACGCCCCCCTTTTTTATTGCTAGCACCGTTTGACTCCGGAACTAAAGGCTTTAATGAAAGGTCTTAGTGCGTGCAAGGTGTTACTTTTGTTAACTTTACGTTGTAGATAGAATTGGGATGGGCTCTTTGTAGAAAAGGATTGTCGTGTTTAAAATTCAGAGTAACACATTTCTGGGTTATCTTGTCTTTTAATGTGTAAACACATGCTGGGCTTGGAGATGTAATAATACTTATTCAAATTGAGTAAATATTCATTTTTCTTACCGAGGCAGCATCAGATGATTTATTAACTGTATAATTGCTGGTAAATGTTTTAAAGATTCAATAAAACTACAGTTGTGGTGGTGGTGGGGGGGAATGCCGTAAAATCCGGCGTATAACGCGCATCTCTGATTTCAAGCTGCATTTTTTAATTTTTATATACATTCATCGTATAACGCGCACTCCCTTTTTTATCAAGAAACCTGAAATGCACGTGCGCAATGCTGTTATGTTTTGAAGTCATTTATTCGAGGTATTATTCCGAGGTTTAGAAAAAAATAGTATACTTTTAGAACTACAATTCTTTAAGTTCATAAGGAATGTCATTCATTTGAAATAGCAGTATTTCGATGTATATAGAAGCCTACTTTTTTTTTTTTTTTGTATGCTCATCTTTTCTTTCTTTCCTTTTCTTTTCTTTTTATTTTTAAAGCACTTATTTTTATACCTGGCGTATAACGCGCAACCGTAAATTTCGATCTTATTTTTGGTGTTCAAAGTGCTCGTTATACGCCGGATTTTACGGTATTTAATTATGGGACGGAATAATGATGATAATTAAAATCATCTTTGTGTTAAGATTTAGTTATTTGCTTAAGCGTTATAAAAATTATGTCACCTTTATATGTTTTATTTAGAAAATTGATTAATTTTCTCGCCACTGCTTCAAAGAAATTGCATATTTGACAGATGGTAGAAAACAGTTTAATAATTTTAAAAATTGAAGTATAATAGATTGAAGTTCTTATACAACTTTTCAAACCAAAGAGAAATTAAAAATCTCGTGAAAAAAATGTTTGATGTATAGTTTTCGCGTCAGATTGACCACCTGATCGGAACATCTGTTCATGCACCTCAGCGCCCAAGGTCACGTATATTGAGATGGGCACAGTAGGCCTTGGGCTGTTGCGCCACTGAGTTTAGTTTTTTTTATGTAGTTCACTCAAATATATTTGTTGTAATCAAGTCGATATTTTCAGTTTAAAAAACAAACGAAGAATTACGTCGTCTTAAACATGTTTTCCTTGTAATTATGAATTTCCTTAAGAAAGTTTAAAAAGGTAAACTTTACAGTAGATGTATTTAGTAATAAAAAAAAATGTTAACTCTGTGTTAAGTCTCAAAATTTATATTACTGAAAAGTTAAAGGGTAAAGTATTTTCTTATGGGCATACTGATCAGGATTCTAGTAAATTTTAAATATTAAGAAGTTATATATATTATTATTAAAAAGATTTTATTTATTTTTTATCAGTCAACTATTTGCAAGAAAACAATATACAAGAATACCATTCTTCTAAGGATTTTGGGGCCGCGGTAGCCGAGTGGTCAAGGTATTGGATCGTGGCTGGCCTCGTCACGAGTTCGAGCCCAGTACCACTAAAGACCCGCCGTGTAGGGCAGCGATGCACGTTAAATCTGTCGAGAGCTAAAACGTCCTCCCGTTGGTGTGGTAGTTAGGAGAGGGGGTGCCAGCTCAGGTGTCGTCCACGTCACTTGACCATGTTTCAAAATTACGTGGTCCGTCGCCAAAAGCCCTCGTGTAGCTGAACAGTGCGACGTTAATATTCATTCACTCACTCATTCTAAGGTTTTTATCCCGCTGTGAGCTTATATTTAAATTTTCATTCATGTGTTTTCAAAATACTTGACTACATTTTACGTGTCATCCTGTTATGTATGTGTTCAAGGCCAGAATTTTCTAAAAGTACTAGCCGCGTTTTAATTGGCCGTTTAAATTGCTTATTATAATGCTACATTTAGTGTTATTAAATACAGTTAATTTAAGAGATTTTTTAAAAAATATTCATTTGATGCTAATTTTAAACATTCGAGAAAAGTGTAATTAAAAACTAAAAGTTTGTTCTAAAGAAACGAAATCTTACTGTTTATTATTATTATTTGGTATTTTTTTTCTTTTCCACAGCATAAACCGTAATTTCACTCAACCATGAACATACATGTACTTAATTTTTTTTTAAACTTTTTTTTTTGGGGGGGGGGGGGTTTAAAAAAAAAGGAAGGGGAAAAAAAGTGGGGGTGTTGTAAGGGGTTGAGTGAATTACGGGTTGTGTG
>BMAV01017954.1:114042-124717 GCA_019973955.1 Trichonephila inaurata madagascariensis | reverse complement strand
CGACATTTGCGCCCGGCTAACGGAAAAGTACCGTTCACACCAACATAAAATTTTCGGTGGTGTATCTTATAAAATATAATGTAAAAAAAAAAACAAACTATTTTTAAAAGTATAGGACATGTTTGTCAAAGGCAGTGGTCGTCAAACCGTCGATCGCGAGCTTTTAGTAGCTCGCTGGAACATTTTCGATAAACCACGTTAACTCTTCTGTTGGTCTTTATAAAGATTGATTCCGAAGAATGTTAGCAGTGGAAAGACTGCAGTTTTATGTCATGCTGACGTCCTTGCCTAACTGGTGATAGGCTTATCATCACTCATTTTCTCGGAAAGCTATAGTCGATTAGTGTTGTCTAGGTTTGTAAGATTGTGAGTCGTTCACATTTATACCGTGTGTACGATTTTTTTTCATTATGTATGCCCAAGATTGCGGGTTTGATCCTGGCTGGAGTCGATAAATTTTCTGGAGGCGAAAATCATTGGCACGCTTCTCATATGATTATGTGGCTTGCAGAAGATTCGTTGAGTATCAATTTGGCTCTGAAACTCTCGGCAAAATTAAATCATATCAATATTTAGCATCCGACGAGAGCTTGATTTAAAACTAATTTAAGCCTCGAAGTTTGGTACCGAGGGCCGCCACTAGATGATGCCACCATGAAATGGCCCATACTTTTGGGGACTTGCCGTGTCTGCAAAGACTTAGTTGCTAATATGTAGCCCATTAGGGGAATAAATACTGCCTATAAAAGATCTTAGGTAAGGGTTACTTTTGTATAGGGGCCCAGGACTCCAAGAACTCTTAAGACGTCATTGCTTTCAGTCCCTATATTAACCTTATATTTTACAATAATACAATAAACAAGCTAAAATCTTCTATCTTCATTTCAGAGGGGATGAGTTCACAATATAAAATTCATAGGTAGGTCGACGTGGGGGAAAAGCATGAGAACTATGATCTAAAACGTATTACGAACACATATAAAAAAAAAGAATTACATTTTTTTCTATCTCTAAGCTAATAGGTTAATAGTAGTAATAAAATAGTATTAATATCATTAATAAAAATTGATGCGTTACGTTGGCTCTTTGAATCTGTGAGTGTGAAATTAAAAGGTGTGCAATATACGTATTATTTATGATAACGGTTTAAATTTAGTGTGTCTGTATTAAGCTACATTTAAATATGGCTCTAAATATCGAATCTGCAATTGTTTAATCGGAGTATAATTTATCTTCCACCAGAAAGTAAATGTAAATTTTTGAAATGATGTATCTGTATTTCATATCTCATTTTTTATTAAAAAATCATTTTATATACTACAAAATTATTAATATTAAGATGAAAATTTCATTGAGAAAATAATAAAGTATTGGTTAAAATATGTGTACACACATAATAGACAAAGTGATTTTGTCAATAAAATAGGATAAATAAATATATTAAAGAATTCATAATGAAATAAATGAAAAAGAAACGTATTATTACAGAACAATGAGCTGTAAAAGTAATAAATGAGCTATAAAACAATATGATAACATTAGAAGGCAGTAATAGTGTTAAACGTTACCCTCGAGAAATTATAATGAAAGCAGAAATTATACCGAAAACTCATGACAATTGTCTTGCGATATTGCCAGATATATGTAATTTTTTTTTAAAAAAATCTGCACAATATGTTATAATTAAATTATTTTACTTTTGTTTTATAATATATTTTAACTTTCTGCAAATATTTTTCAAAGCGTTTTCATAATTAAGAAACCATTATCCAAGTAATCAATTATTCTTAAATATTCTATTGTATATATTAACTCGTCTTTGTATAAGTTATTTGTTGAAACTAATTTACTAATATTCGTCATGAATATAATTTGTGTTTAATTTAAATTGATGGACTTCGAACAATAGCAAGACAGTATCTTTCTTTTGAAACGAAATAAATTGCCTTCACCCCTCTCTTTTGTTCCAGGCTTCTAATGTTATTTCGTTCCGACAACTTCAAAAGAATAGAACTCTGACATTCCATTACATCGAAAAACCCGTCGCATATAAACCAGCCCTTTTTCCCCCATCTCGTTTATTCCGCCATTTTTTATTTTTCTTATTTTTGATTCGTGATAAATGATGGATAGTTTCTTCATTTCAATGACGATGTATTTAGCCGTGTTATCTTTTTTATTCTTTTTTCACTAAGTTGAATTTTTAACGCCATTTTGAAAAATGGTGATTGATTTTTCCATGCATACGATTATGTTAGGATACGTTTGTTTGAAAATATTTGTTCGCGTGAATGAAAAAGGAAATAATGAATTTTTCGCTCGGCTTAATATCGTTTTGCTGTTTTCGGAATTTATTTAATACATTGTAAAACCTTCTTTTTATTGAAATTCTGAGAATAATGTGTTGGGGTTTTCGGAAATGTTCGAGCAATTGGTATAAAAGTAATTTGTCGCTATTTTTCTGACCCAGAAGTCGTGTAATTTGATCGCTATGGGTAATATAAGCGCAGAACAAGATTTATGATAAGATATACCGTTGAGAAAACAAAGACATTTTTATTATAAATCTTGTTCCTAATATGTTTTTTATATAAACAATGCCTATCTTTTTTTTTTATCTGAGTGCTATTAGAAACTAGTGTGCTTATGTGTTATTTTTTTTAGTTGTGATTTTTGTCTTATAAATGATTCTATGTTAGACTTCTACGAAGTTGCTCAATTTTGAAACATCGCCAGCCCTATATGTTTCTACTTGAATATTCATTTATTTTTATTATTGTTATTTCTCGGTTATTTTTTAAAATGAAAAGTGCAATTTTTTTACTCAATTGATAGAAGTTACTATAATTGTGTTAATTATTCGCTAACTTTTTATGAGATTTTGATAATTTTGTAACTATTCAATGTATTTTTTCGATTAGAGAATATTTAGCATCAGTAATAAAGAGTAAAAGTACTGTGTATCCGAGCTTAATGTATCTGAAAGTAATGCTTTTTACCGATGAATCATGATAAATTACTCAGGTGTCGTGTTGATAGCTGAACATTATTCTAAGTTGTTCATCAAGGCTGGATTAGTAGACATGATAACCATGTTTGTGGTATTGATAATCGTCGCACGAGTTTATCTAAAATGAAAAGTGCACATCAATATGTGGTTTCGGATGCAAGAAAAAAATGAAGTTATTAGTCTTTCCCTTCCTCAGAAACGCTTGGAGTAGTTCCCATTTATCTTGATATATTAGAAGCTTCCTTTTTCTTTGTTCTTTAAAATACATCTTTGGTTCCATTTTAATCATCCAAAATTTATCTTTCTGTAAAGCAATTCTCCGACTCAAGTTCATGGATATGTTTCGCATTTTTGGAATAACATCTTTCTTGAATGTTATATTGCATAGTCTGTGGGGTTATCAGACTGAATGTCTTTGGAAGCTTTAGTGCTAAGGCTATATTAAAGTATTCGACTACATTCAGAACCATGATTTTAAAAAAGCGCATAAATGGATAATTTTCATGATATTTAGTGTCACTTAGATTACAATACATGTATACAATTGTTTTAAGGACATTATGACAAAAAAAATTATTTAAATACAATATTTTGGCAAAAAATTAACTTAGAATAACCTTTTTTCCCAAATGTTCGACTTTTGTAAGAAATGCTTCTATTGTATTAATATTTTACCTGTATATAGTTCAGACTTCTGTACAGAGGCTCAACTATGCTTTTTGAAAAATTCAAATTATTTTCAGAGTTACAACCATTTGAAATAATGATCGGCGTATTTTCTTAAAATTTCTCCCTTCTGTTTTCGTAAGACATGGATAAACCGACTTCCGAGTTATGCACTTCAAAAATTCTAGTTGAGCCTCTGTAGAGAGGTCTAAGCTGAATACAGGCAAAATATTAATACACAATAGAAGCATTTTTTACAAAAGGAGAACATTTGGAAAAAAGGTTATTCTAAGTTATTTTTTTGCCAAAATATTGTATTTAAATAATTTTTTTTGTCATAATGTCCTTAAACACAATTGTATACATGTATTCTAATCTAAGTGACACTAAATATCCTAAATTAATATTCATTTACGCGCTTCTGCAAAATCACGGTTCCGAACGTAGTCGGATACCTTAAATCGATTGCTATCAAATCAACTGAATTAAAATATGCTTGCTACAGCAAATTTAATAACACCTAAAACGCCAATAAAATTTGGTGTGCAGAGCTTATCAATAGTGTTAAAGTATTGATCGCCATCAACCTGGAGGAGGCAACCCCTTGAAGAACCATCTTTTTGATGTCACTGCAGTTTATTTAAAGTCATATGTATTCAGCGCAATGTAAACAAACGTTTTGCGATGGCTTTTACCGGATACATTCATATATATGTATCGACAGATATGAAGGAGGAGTGGGAAAATGCTTTCTTAGCAGATTTCAGTAGATGAGGAACAGAAAAATCAATGAAATTCCGACTTGATGTCAACTTTAAGGCATTGAGGAAGTTTCAAAAAATGTTTCTTTGAATCTTGTGAATGTTATTTATTGTGCTAGAGTTTCATATCACCTATAGTTGCAAGCACATTTGATTTTAGACTCGGTTTAATGAAACAAATGTACCTTATCACACTTGTCTACTATTTTTTGTTTTTTAAATCAGGTGTGAGATTACTCGTTGGAGTTCATCACAGTCCACAAGTGAATGCCAGCCTACTTGCATCTGTATTTGCTCTTGTTGATCTTCGCGCAAATAGATGTTTTTATGTCTTGAAGAGTTATTTAAAATACACTTTTATCAAATTATGAAGCTTCCTTACCAAAGTCTTATAAGATCTGTCCTGCCTTATGCATCAGAGACTTCGCCATTGACTTTACGTGATGAGGAAGCTTTGGGAATTTTCGAGAGAAAAATCTTACGCTGCATTCTTGGTGGGGTCCAAATGAATGGATCATGGAGAAGAAGATCTAACTTAGAACTCTACAAAATGTACAAATAATCTAATATTGTAAAATTTGTCGAATTACAGAGACTTAAATGGGCTGGTCATCTGGCTAGAATGAATGAAGATGTTGCTGTGCAAGAGAAAATCTTTCTGGCAAAGCTCATGGGAAATAGACCTCGGGGCAGATCCCCGTTAAGATGGATTGACTGAGTTGAAAAATACCTAAATATTTTTAAAGGTCAAAAAGTGGAAAATAGTTACCAAAAGTCGAGAAGCCCGGAGAAAACTTCTGGAGAAGGCCAGAGCCCATCCAGAACTATCGAGCCTTTGAAGAAGAAGAAAATCTTCATGCAAGGAAAACTTTGCTCACAAACATATATTGACCAAAATACAGAGAGCATTTTCTCTGTTGGCTTTTCTGATAGTCTTGTAGGGCTTCAAGACAACTGTTTGCAGGTGTCTATTTTCCTACCCGTGATTTAACTTGTTAAGGTTTTTCTCCAGGAAAATTTTTTAAAAATAACAAGAAGAATTTTAAAAAAGAATTGAAATATTCGTATGAAATGCCAAATCATTTTAAGCAATATTACATCAGTCCCTCAACTTTTCCACAAACCCATACATTTTTTTGACGCATTCTGCTTCATTAATTTTTCATCCGGTGAAGACGCGCATTGCTGCAAACAATAGATTCCTTCGAATCCAATAGTCCGCACACTCGCATAACACATCCTCACAATTTCCTTCAGAAGAAAATTGTCATGCACTCTGCCTCCCCAAACAGTAGAACCTTTCTCTTTCCTTATTTCCCTTCTCCTCCCATTCTTTCATTTGTCTTCTCTCCCCAATCGTTAATTGCGTAGTCCGCTGAGGAACTCTTCTTCAAATTTCATATTGTTTGCCTCGCGTTTTTTCCCCCTTGCTCAAAGTGGCACTGGATCCGTATTACCTGTCCATACTCCTCTTAATTAAGGTGGAGGATTCTGGCAGATTGTATGACGGTTCATTCGCGGAGTTTAAAACAAATTCCCACAACCCCTTTTTTCTAACCCTTCTCGTCTTCACCCTTTTTCTCCATTGTTCCTTGTAATTGGAGTAGCTTTCGCTACCCATGTCCCTCAGGGTATTTTCTTATTTGCCCTCGTGACAACCGGTCATTTGGGATGGAGGAGCTTTTGGCTGTTGGAAGTGTTAAGAATTTTATAAAGCTCTTCTTGCGCATTGCAGTGTTGTATTTTTGCTAGTGAAGCCTTTTCTGGCCACCTTTGCGCTGTCAAACTTTTTAAAATACTTGACACTGAGCTATAGGATGTGTAAGAAAGAATATTGAATTTCGTGTTTACTAACGCGATTGCTGGTGTCGTGAAATATTCGGTAGGAAAATGTCACTTTTTGTTTTCCAGGTAAGAATGAGAAACGTCGTTTAAGTTAACATTCAAAATCTCGATTCAGAATTTTAAGAAATGGGTGGCTCATTAATGAGTTAGGAATTTAAGTTTATAAACCTTGCAAAATCATGTTAATTAAGATGTAAATTGTTATTAAAAGGATTTAATGGAAATACATATGAAGACAAAGGAACTTTATTTTAAGCAATTAACTAAATTCGTGTGACGTCGTAATCATATGATAACTGTGTGATAAACGCACTGTCGCGTTTATCGGTGTTTGAGGGTTAGAAGAAAGATCAGCCATAGTCAATACAATTCTAATTTATTGTTCTTTCACTTAAATTAACAACCCAGGGTAGGAAATGCTCACTTCTGCTAAGTATAGGAGCAATTACACGGCAGAAAGGATACTGAATATTTGATTATAATTCAATTAACTTACTCTTGGATTCCTTTGATTGTCTACGGTCTAAATTACCGTAATTCCGTTCTCAGTTGCTGGACCTCCAGCCGTTATTCAATCTAACTTATTGAGTAAATCGTCAATTAGCATCTTTAATTATTCAGCAATTAATCGTCGAGTAACTCTCGACTAGCTCGCAACTATTTTCCACTAACCACTAATTTCGCGTACCTAAAAATCAGCGCTTAAATATAACTCTACATTTGCATAAACCGCGTCTTTTTCGCAAGGAAGTTTTCGATGGAACAACAGTTAAAAGAAATAATTTTACCCCAAGAGGATTAGTGAAGGCTCGCGGATAGATCCATTATAACTGTAATTGCGGGTTTTTAGTCAATCCGTTGATAAATTCATGGGACGTCATTTAGTCATGTGATAACTACAATTACGTGTTTTTAGCCTATCAGTTCAGATGCTCATGTGACGTCATTTAGTCATAGGATAACTGCAATCACGTGTTTTCAGTCAACCAGTTCACTCGATTTGCTGTTGTTAACTTTTGCTTTTCACAGAAACTTCCTTTCAAATGTACATGTTTTTTTAACAATAATAACGTACATAGATAAACAAAATGCATTTTGTTTAAAATTTCATGTATAAAAAAGTCGTTTTTTGAATTTAGAAAAACTTTTGAAGAATCTTAATACTTGAATATCTTTATTCAATTATCAAATTTGAAATTGGATCTAAATTTTATACAAGTAGAAGAACAAGTACAGAGGTCTAATGCTAGTTTTGAATTCAATGGAGAACACGTGGTTATATTTATCATGTGACCACGATAAATTTAGCACGTTGTTAATTATTCGAGAAAGAGAAGTTTTCTGTCTTTCACGTGTTTTACACAGTAGTATAGATTTATTTTCAATATGTTTCATTTTCATTGGAAGGTACAATAAATAGTGACAGTAGTATGCAGTATAATCAAATTTTAGTATAATCGAACGAATGATTCTGGCCTGTTTTTTCCATGGTCGAGAAGTTTCTTCCGTCAGTTTTCTATCTTGGAAGTAATAAATTCACATGAATGTATTATGATTTTTTCACCATAAATCTGACGCACAACCATTCTTCTTTTCATACTCAAAATATACTGTTTTCTAAGTGAATCGAAAGCGATTTTATTATCTATCGCATATTTCTTATTCTATAGTCTGCTGGCTCCCTGTTTTATTATTCTACATATGACGAGAGGAATATCATAAAAGATATTCTGTCTCACACAAAAAAAATATAGTTTCCCATATTTTTAGCTCTGGTCTACTTTTTCTTTTCAAAAGAACGTGGATAAAAAAAAAAATTCAAACGTGATTCAAATGTTAATTTTTTATTTTCTTATGTATTTTTTTTCTTGGGTGTTTTTTTTTAAAGCATTATGTATACATTTTTCGTCGTTTTAAATATCTGTAGTAAATCAGAATGCCCTTTATATTGTTGCCGTATCAAATATGTCAAGAATGCATAGCTTGATTTTAGATGTATTTTTTTTAATCTCATTTTGTATTGACTACTTGGTTATCATATAATGAAGTGATACAATTATTCTAAAAGAAAAAATAATTCTGACCACCGTGTATTTTCACGAAAACTCGAGATTTTATGATAAGATTTTCTCCTTCTCGAGATGATTCTAATTGTAAAAAATAAAAGCGATAAATATATATAAATAAAGGAGTACAGAATGAGTACATAATGAATATAAATAAGATTATAATATACAATTTTAAGTATACAGTTTTTATTTTTTTCTTAAGAAGTGACAGTTGTTTGCTAGCTGTACAGAATGTTCAAATTTATCTCTCACTGATTAATAACTCATAAAAATAAACAAACAAAAAGCTCTTGGAGTGCTGTTGGAATTCTTATGAGCAGTTTGTAGTGAAGACCTTGCATAACCTTTCTCGAATGTGTGTGATAAGAAAAATTATAAATAAAAAATATATTCAACATTTCAAATCACGTGCCGCATATTCCTTACGCGTATTTTTAACATTAAAGATCGAAAAATTGAAATTTACGAGTGTGCGTTATACGCTAGATATGAAAAACATAGTTTTAGAAATAAAGAAAAGATGAACACAAGAAATTAGATTTCTGCATACATCTAAATACTGTTCATTTAAAAGAAGTTATGTACCGAATAAACACTTAACTTCTCCTTCTTTTCTTGTGCTTTAGGGCTGTAGTTTTAAAAGTATACCATTGCTCATAAGTCTAGGATAATACTTCGAGTAAAAATGACGTCGAAAGATGAGAGCATTGCAGCAGTACATCTTAGGTTTCTTCGTAAAAAGGGGGTACGCATTATATGGCGATTATCCCTAGAAGTTGAAAAATACACAATTTGAAAATATCTATATATTTTTTTCTTTTAATTGGCTAGACGCAAACATTATTATTATTATTATTTTAAAGAATCTGAATTCTTGTTACAGTCGCTCATCCGGTATAGTGATTAGCGACTCTGACTGCTGTGCCGTAGGACCTGGGTTCGAATCTCGGAGAAGATATGGATGTTTACAAATGTATAATGCCTTTACGGCATGGGGGTACTCTAAATAGCCGTCGTGCCGTAAGTCCTCTCGTGAGGTTGGTGAAAGAGGAAGAGAGGTGGAAGTCCCCTGACACCCCCAGGATGTTTTCCCTCTAAATTGGGCTGGAATCGAGCTAAAAAAAATTGTACTGTCACCTGTATGAGGCTCAAGGGGTTACGGCCAACGACAGGCGTACATCTAGAAGTCCAACCTGTCTCAGGATCGAGCAACTTTCTTACCCTTCGGGAAGGACAAGACAACAACAACATTCCTTCTACAAAGCGTTAACATTTATTTTAATTCTGTTTTATTCTTGTAAATTTTGATGTTATTTCATAATAAGTTATTAATTTCGGGTTTTTTTTTGAAGTATCAGTGTTTGAAATAAATGCCGTTTATTTTTCATAACGTATTGTTTCCAATTGTTTTTTCGTATTATTGCGTTTTTGGCTTCAAAATAAATGCGCCGAATTTCTCAAAACCTTTATTAACTATATCATTATTAATTGTTAACAGAATAACTAGAGAATAATTATTACTTAATGTAACTTATTTCTTTGGGATTTTTTTCTAATTCCTATTTTTCCTTAATATACGTAATTGTATTTCAAATTGGATTCTAGTTTTGTTTCTTATATTTTTTGATATTATGATACAGTACATTAATCTTTACAGAAATTGCTATTTTTACACCATTGTTGCCCATGAGTGTTAAATCGCACAAGTTATATTTTGGGTTTGGAATGCAAGTAAACAAGGAAATATGGACACAGAGGAAGATTGCGAAGTGTTCAAGCGTGACTTGTTTAGTAAACAGGATCTTTTCTTGTGAAAGTTTATATACTTTTCTGATTGACTGATCATGTTTGTCCTGAACGTTCAAAAGTGCAATACTATTTAGCCGATACACTTAACTTGTTTTGTGAAATCATTGCTTTTCGAGATTTTACATTAAGGAAGTATTAGATTTACATGAATAGCATTATATTTGTGCACGACCAAGTTAAGCATTATGTAGTTGATTGATTGCTCTTTTGTACTTATCTCATTATTTTGTACTTTTCAATTTTTTTATGTAATACAGTCGAACCTCTTTTTGTGCGGTCTTTTTTTATGCGATTTTATTTTTGTGCAATTTTTTATGTGCGATCTTTTTTTTTTATGCGGTGTATGAATTTCAATGGCTTTGGCGCCACTGTAATGTTTTATATCTATTTACTAGTGAAGTATCGGAGAATGTTGGGACCCCCTCCCCACTGAAAGTCAGGTTTCGCCTTTAATATTTTATAAATTGGGTGAATAAGTATTTAGCGTTAGTCAATCCTTTGGCCATAGAGTCCTG
>BMAV01017954.1:102219-113750 GCA_019973955.1 Trichonephila inaurata madagascariensis | reverse complement strand
CCCCCCCCCCCCCCCGAGGTGCGGGAGTACGTTACGCCACTGAAATGTAGATACTTCAAGACGCGCTCTGTTCATTTGTTACATTCTCCCGACAATGCACATTCATTTGCTTTCTCTCAACGCTCCAACAACCCGCGCTTGATTGAAGACGAAACTTTCAATGACAGTGACATTATCAATAATTTGATAAATTATGAAGACGGGCAAGAAGCCGGATTCTTTGAGAGCGGATAAAAATATGCAGGGATCCAGCTTTCCAACAAATTGGAGAAAAGCATTTCTTAAAATAGATACCTGTTAAAACAGGAGTATAAAATTCCAAAAAGGGCTTCAATCATGTATAGCTGATTATCGTGACATTTACAAGCAACTGTGTGTGTGTGACCACCCGTCCTTCATTACAAAAACTTACCTCTTACTTTATGTTGCCGAAAACTAAATCAATTGAAATTGCACCTCCAAGTGACGCGCGAAAGCGATTTTGAACTTATTCATTACAGGACTTTGGATTACGATGAGTAGCGATAAATTATGTATGTGCATTTTAAAGACTTACCCGTATATACAATGAGAAACTATATGTTTTTAAAATGTTTCCATATGTAATATTTAATTATTTATTTTGGTGTGGAAGTACTCTTACATAAATTTCGTAAGTAATTGGCATATTTTATAAATGTGACTTTTTTAATGCGGTCCCTATCCACCGCATAAAAATAGTTTTTTGTAGTATTTCCACGAATTAGTTTGTTTTATGTAAGAATTTATGAAATTTTTGAATATGTTTTTGTGCGTTTCTTTTTATGCGGTCCCTATCTACCGCACAAAAGCAGGTTTAACTGTACATATTTTTTCCCCAAGATTTCTTGTAGTTAATTTCGAAAACGCATTCAATGTCTACATATTTGTGCAGTTGTATCCCTGATAGTGCGGGGTAGTTATATGTATGACAAGAGAGAGAGATGTATGTGTTCTGAAAAGGCGATTCTCCAGTCTAGCTGGCGATGGTGTTCCATAATATGTTTCGTTTAGAATGCGCATTTAAGGCCTTAGTAAAAGCAGTCACTCCAAAATGTCTTGGCGGTCCACCGGTCGATCGCGATCGGCTTAATGCTCATCTCTGTTCTAGAATTATGTTTTCTAAAATCAGCAGCACTGGTGTAACTAGTTCTGAGTGGGCCCTATATCAAAATTCCTTCGGGGCCCTTTTTTTAGATATGAGAGCCCTGTTAGGGGAACTGTAGTTACACATGTTGGGGCCCCGGTAGCTTGAGGGCCCCTTATCATTGATACGGTTGATACAGTGGAAGCAACGCCCCTGATCAGCAGTTGCATCGGCCTTTGTATGAACTTGAATTAAAACCTGTCATTTGGTGACTACAACTGTGTCAAGGTTACCACATGATTTTAAGCTGTTTAAGATACGACATTTTTATTTTACTATTTACTCCCATTTTAGAAAACAATGTTGATTTTTTTTCTAACAGAAATGAAATCAGCAGTTTAAAAAATCGAATTTTTGTTTTACTCTTTTCCTCCTCCTCCCCCATCCATTCTAATCGTGAATAACATTTTTTTTGTGTGTGTGTGTTTAAAGTGAATGTTTATAAATTATTGAAATTTTTATCATCTGTTTCACAGAAAACTTTCTCACTCCACTGCACTTTCTCCGGTCCCGTCGGAAAATCATAAACACGTTTCGTGTGTGTAGCAGAGCTCGACTCCAGACAAATCGTATGACATCGAAATGGTGTCGTTGCTACCCCGAATCCCGGTAACACAAAATGAAACAAAAATAAATCTGAAATGATTTGGTTGCAAGGTTGTCTGGCGACACTTTCTGGATCAACGCGCTGCATGTTGCGCTACTGCCATTTCGTTAAATTCTCCGACTTGATATTTTGTTTTAACTGGAGACATGACTGTCAAGTAATTTGATATCTGCATAAAGTTTGTTGTACTTTTGTTTGTGTTTGTAACAAGTTTGCGGTCTGACCCGGAAATTGGCTTGTTTTGTATTCATGATGTGTATTAGTGTCTGTCTAGAGTTCTGGTTTTGTGGGATTAAATCGCCGTATATAATATTGAAGATGGTCATATAAGGCCTATTATGTGAATCCACCCTAATTTATACTTTCGTTTTTAATTGTATTTATTTTATGTGTTTTTTAATGACCATCTGCTTGTAAATTTTCCTTTCATAGTTATCGCAGTGTGTTTTATTACTTATTTTAAAGCTTGTTAGCGTCTAGCTGTTTAGAAAATCTAGGGCATAAAATTCGTCGGTTTTCTGCTGCATGAAAATACTTGGATAATAGATTATCCGAATATCCTTTTTATTCTGATTCAGTGTGCTTTTATGTATATTTGTTGTTGATGTAACCTAGAGAAATATTATTTTCTGGAACCATTTGATTTTGTCTCAATAACAGTCTTTAATTCTTTATTACGCGATTTTTTTTGTAATGATTCAAAACATAAACCTTTTCTCTTTGGGAAACATAATAGATCGCGAGGTCCCTCGCTAAAAGCCCTCGCGTTGCTTAGAAGTTCAACTTTTAATATAAACATACCAATAAAAGATAGCTTGTTTAAGGTACCCGACTACGTTTGGAACCGTGGTTTTAAAAAAGCGCATAAATGTATAATTTCCATATTTAGTGTCACTTAGATTAGAATACATGTATAAAATTATTTTAAGAACATTATGACAAAAAATTATTTAAATACAATATTTTGGCAAAAAACTAACTTAGAATAACCTTTTTTTCAAAACGTTCTCCTTTTATAAAAAGTGCTTCTATAATAATATTTTGTGTGTTTGTGTGTGTGCTTTGATAAAGTAAAGACTTCTCTCCAGAGAGTCTGAACTAGTATTTTTGAAAAATTCACATTATTTTCAGAGTTACCACCAATTGAAATAATTATTGGCGTTTTTTTCTTAAAATTTCTCCCTTCTGTTGTCGTAAAATATGTATAAATCCACTTCTAAGTTATATATTTAAAAAATTCTAGTTCAGTCTCTGTACAGAGGTCTGAGCTATATGCAAGCAAAATATTATTATAATAGAAACACTTTTCATTAAAGGAGAATGTTTTGAAAATGGGTCATTCTATGCTCATTTTTTGTCAAAATATTGTACTTAAATAATTTTTTATTTTAATAATATTCCTAAAAATATTTTATATATGTTTTCTAATCTAAGTGACACTAAATATCATATATATTATCCATTTACACACTTTTGCAAAATCACAGTTCCGAACGTATTCGGATACCTTAAGATTGGTCTTATTTTATGTGTTAATTATTATTTGGTATTTAAGTCTGTTTGGAATTCGTGTACTTCTTTCTCCACAAGTTTGGTACTACTCCGGAAATTCTCCATTTTTAAGAGAATTTTAAGCAATGTTGCAAGCAGGGTCGTAGCTACCGCCTTATCAATTATACGGGGCCCCAAAGTGCATAAACGAAAAAACTACAAAATGTTAAGGGGCACTCCAAAGTAGTCCCCAAGGAGTTTTGTTACAGGGCTCACTCTGGACTATCTACGCCAGTGTCTGCAAGCATTGTTTTATCAGCATTAAATCTATCGATATTTCGTACATACTTATTTCTACCACATGAGATTAAGTGACTCGTTTTTAAAAAGTCATGTATTTTAAGATGTATATAGCAAAAAATATCTTTTAGTATGATCTTATTTCTTTGCTGTGACCGATCTGATTTCTTTCCAATGGTATTTGAAATGTTTAGAACAAATTTCTTTCTCAAATGGTTTATATTTAATTCTTATGCCAAATCTGGAATGCAACGAGCTCTGTTTCAAAAAACAACAAACAAGTTCTTAGAATTTATAAATATTTTTTCAACTTCCATAAACAATTGCAGAAATGTGTAATTCTATGGGTTTTGTACACAATCATTCATACAAATATAAATAAATGTAATATAAGTACTTTTATACGCGTCAAATGATCCGTTGCGGTGAATAAGCTAAATTACCTATATTTCTCTGTAAAAATAATAAGATAGGGATGAATATTGAAAAATAAATTTGATATATTTTTTTAAATGGGATATTCTTAGTTTTTTTCGACCAATTTCTTAGTTATTACCAAGAACTTTTACAGAAGGTTCAAAAAAGGCCATTTGACTTGCCCTAGTAGGTTCAGAGTTAATCTATGAATCCCTGTATGAGGATTTTCGCGTAATATGATGCTTTTGGGTCCATATGAGATTTTTTTACATTCATCTTTTATTTCTCACTCACTTTTTTACGCAAATACAGATTTGCATTTGTTTAGTTTTTATTAATTGTTCTGTTTAAACTATATGTGTGTGTGTGTGTGCAACATTTTTCTTTTCGAGCAAGTAATATTTAATTGAATCTAATATATATCATTATCGTATGAGGTAATCTTTTAATTTACTTTAGATTCTCAAATATGTTTCTGTGAATAGCTTTTATGCAATAAATATGTTGTGATTATTCCGTTCAGAGCTCACAACAAGAGTTAGTTAATTAAAAATAATAATGGAAACAACAAATATGTTTGGCTGCAGTACTATATTGCACCTAGAAGTAAAACAATTTTTTTAAAATATTTTGTTAATTATTTGTTTATTAGCGAAGCCATGCAAAGTTTGTTGTTTGAATTTGAGAGAATAATTTTTTTAAATGTGTAAATGATTGTAAAAAAATGTTACTTTGTATTTTAGGTTTGGAGAACTATATACCATTTTGATTTGGGGGAAATACATCTCAAAAAATGAGGCCGTAATAACTGAGGGGTCTTGAAAGTGGTCGGAGTTTTTTCTGTCAAAACGCAAATTCCACTAAAGTTACTAAAGATCCGTTTTATAGAGGAGCCGATGCATGTTGTGATGTTTGAGATAAATAATGCTATCGTGATATGTATTAATTTAATTATTTATTTTATTCTCGCCACAGCTATTAATTACAGTATATACATTGAAGTGATTAAAAAAATTGCTTAGTTCGTTAAAGTTCAAATTCTGTTGTTAGTGAGGAAGGTGATTGCATCCGTTCTCAGTGAAGTTTTCAAACTGTCTTCTCTGTCTAGGGTCTCGGGATGGTAGCGGTCGGCCTCTTTATCCTCGGGTTACATTCGGTTCGTGGGCGGAGGGGTTTTCACGATGTCAAAGGGTACCAGGGCAATGACCAAAGACAGGACCTCGCAATATTTTAAGGATGCAGGGCTTCACAGAGACATGTTTATTCTATCCACAAAAAGAAGCCGATTTACAGCTGTGTGACGGGAAACGTTACAATGTTAAAACTGTCAAGATTCAAAGGTTTCCACGTTTGAGCGATATGAAAGTTTGGAGGATGGGATCGTTCTCGCCATTTGATTGTGAACCAAAATTACGAGGTCCGTCACCGATGGCTTATTGTTGTAGCAATCAATGATGTAATTTTGCAGAAATGTAAATAGAAACCAACAAATTCTTAATCTTCTAGAAATTCTTTATTAAAGTTTAAATGGGCAATGGTCGCGTAATAAATATAATCATGTGTTTTCCATTGAATTCAAAACTGACTTTGGACTTGTATTTGTTATTTTACTTGTAAAATATGGGTACAATTTCTAATTTGACACTTGGGTAAATATGTCCAAGTATATTAAGGTTCTTCAAAAAGTGCTTCAAAATAAAAATATTCTTATCTTAACTGTGTACTTTTAACTCAAAGGCATTTAGTTTACTTTTGTGCCTTATTATTGTTGACAAATATGTATTTTTTAAAAAGAAAGTTTACTCTAAAAAGCAAAAATTGGCAACAAAGAATCGTATGAACTGATTGGATGGAAACACGACATTGCAGTTATCATGTGACACCATAGTTTATGAATTTAGCCTATTGTAAAAAATCATTTCTCTTCATTTTAAGAGAGCAACAATTCACTATTTTGCACATAATTTGACCATGTTTTGCTATTGTAAGTATGCGTTTAGTAAATGAAGAAATATATCTCATATTTTTTAATTAAATCAAAATAAGCCGCGCAGATATTCTTCCCAACGCATCATCCTAGATGTACTACAGTGAAGAGATTAGTCAAAGAGTTGAACTGTTTTTTGCTTAATCCTTGGATTTTCAGCTTCTGCAGTATTTTCATTTCTCGAAGAGCTCTCCAAAACTGCTTCACAATGAAAATACGTATCTATCTGTGAAGAATGGCTTTGCATTTTCTGTATCTTTCGGCTCCACATTGAGTATGCCAGCCACATTCATCGTGGTATTCAAGAATTTATTTTGAATTCTTATGACTATAAACCCAGAGGCGTTTGAAAAAAGAACTACAGAGAGGAGCAAATAATTCAGTTCTCGTAAGAATCTTAGAATAAGTGGGGAACGAAAATAAGTCTCTCCCTTTTTGTGAAACTCCCATTCTTTCCGATTTAGAAGAATAAAACGCTATCGAGAAAAGAATTTGCAAGACTTTGAGAACCGTTTTGAGAAAAAATAATGTATTTTTTCCCCCGGTTTAGTCCTCCACCCCCCTTTTCTCCTTGATCCGCCTTCACGCACACTTTCTCGATTTGTCTATCAATGGAAGAGTTGCTCTGTTGCCAAATTCTGGATGGAAAATATTGCGCGGAAATCCTCACGAAACGTCTGTGCTACTTTACATGCTTATTCTTCTGTGTGAGAGCGAAAAAGAGAGAATGTGTCGTCCCATGCGTCCCTTTGGGAGGAGATTTAAATAAAAAGAGAGGGATACACATAAAGAGGAAGCAAGAATAAAGATGAATTTCGCTTGGGAAAAATGCTTGTATAAGTATATATATCGCTTTTTCTTGTTGCACTTTTACCCGCTGTTGCTAATATTTTTGCTTTTTATTTGCGATTTGTTATTTTATAATATGGTAAAATTTGTTTCGCTTGCTCCAATTTCTATTAATTTGAGCAATTTTCGATATCTGACATTTTTCATTAAGAGACCCCTTTATTATCCACTTTTAAAACTCATAGAAAATAGGCATTCCGAAATGGAATGTATGTCTATACAGGGTGGTTATAATTAAAGTTCTACTTTCGAAATGCTGTAAAAGAAGAACCACTGCTCGAAATGACCTCGGATTTGAACTGAGTGTACTTGAAGAAGGAAACGGTACGGCATATGAAAAAAACCCATTGATGTTTTCATTGTTATTTTTTATGAGAATTTTAGCCCAAGGATAAGTAAAAACTGATTTTTTTCCAATCAATTTGGTACGACGTTGCCGTGGTGGATGGCCTTTTCACTAACAGTGCAACAACTATGAATGACTTTGAAGTCATTTTTTCCGTCAAAGAACTGAAGCAATCATGCATGAACAGTATAGTTGGATTAATGTGCACCTCATGCCACAGCCTTTATAATTCGATTCAAAAGGCCACTTGTAATCGACTCCTTTTTAGTTATACTGCTTACAGTGCTATCTAATGGTACACTTCAGAACTTTCTTATGCCATACCGTTTCCCCCGTTTTCAAGTATATTCAGTTCAAATTTGAAGTCATTCTGACCAGTGGCTTTTATACAGCATTTTGAAAGTGGGACTCTGTTGTGGCACACAAGGGGGGTGTCCTGGGGGTCCGGACCCCCCTCCCCCAAAGCCCTTGATTTTTTCTGATCGATTATAATTCTAAGTATATAGTAAGTAAAATTTAATTAAATATTTGTTATTAATGATTAATTTTATTAATTAATGCTAATTATTTATTCAACAATTGGTTTTTATTGTTTTTTCCCCGGAAAATCGACAAAATCAAAAAGAGCGTGATACAAGAATGATGGACTTTCGACCCTGGACCCCCCCCTTGAAAAATTTCTGTGTGCGCTACTGGTGTGTGGGTATACATATATATGTAATAATCCCCTTTAATTTCTCTGAACAACTTTTTAAATTGTAATGGTCCTGCCCTTCAGGATATCTTTCCATGTCCACGGAAGTCATGAGTTTAAAACTTCGGTTTGCCGCTTGATATACTCTGGCCGCTCCTGAGATACTCAGGAAAAACTCTCTGTGTCTCTATTGTCTTCCTCACAATGTAACTTGTGTGTCGTTTTGTGCTGTATGTTTTCTGTGTTACGTGTTGTGTTTAAGATGCTTATGTTTGTGTGTATCTATATATATACGTGTACAATAAACAGGATTTTCTTTCAACAAAAGACTGCTTCATCAATAACATCAACTATCTAAAATACGATCTCATTTAACAAATCCTTAACACTCGCCACTCTGTGTCATATATATATTTATATATATATGGCTAATAGATGTCTTAATGGAATACACAAAAATATATTTGAAATCGAATTCAATCAAAAGAAAGACAAAGGTTCTATCGTATAAAAGTCTTTTAAGACCAGTATTAACTCATGCATGTGAAACTTTGTTCATGTCTCGAACACATGAGAACATGATAAGTATCTACGAATGGAAAATCTTAAGATTTATTTTCGGAAGTATTAAAGAAAACGGCACGTTGCGAAGAAGATCAGATTTAGAACTCTATCACTCATATAAATAATCTGATATCTTTAACTTCATCAAAGTATAACGAATTAATAAGGCAGGCCACGTTGTCAGAATGGACGAAGACCGCACCACTAATAAAGTCTTCAATGCTCATCCGATTGGCACTCGGAGAAAAGGCAGGCCAAAACTAAGATGGATTGATGGCCTGGAAAAAGATCTCCTAATTTTGAAAACTAAACGTTGGAGAACACTAGCATCAAGGAGGTCAGCCTGGAAAAGGCTTCTTGAGAAGGCCAAGGCCCACCTAGAGCTGGCGAGCCACTGAGGAAGGAAGGATATATATATATATATATATATACATCCTTTAGTGACTTCTTTTTTATTCATTTAAGATGACTGCCTACCCTGAAAATGTCGTTTTTCGTCCATAAGGCATTTTTTTTTTTATTTCAAAATCTTATAGTTTGAACATTTCTCTTTCCAAAACAGTTTTTCTTTTTCCTTTGTGCGAAATAGAAATAAAGTTATAGTGATTTTAAAAAAACATCACTCTATGCAAAAGGGTGGCAAGATAAAACTTTAAATGCGTTTTTCTCAAAATTATGTTTCCGAAAGAAACTTTTTACCAGATACATGATATCTCAAGAACCAAATCAGATAACGTTTTGAAATTTTGTGGGAATGTTTATTATACTATTTTTCATAAAGTGGACCCTAAGTTTTGTTGTAGGTAAATATCTTTTCATTTAGTGTAGTTTTAATAAAGAAAAAAAACTTTAAAAATATCAAAATTTTCATACTATTATGTCTGTAATTTTTTCGTATTTAAATATTTCTCCTAGAGTTTGGTTCATTTTGAAGAGCACTGTAATATGTATGTTGTGTGTAAAGAAAATTATGATAATTGTATTAGAAATTTTTATACAGTGTTACGCGTTTTAGTAAAAATTTGGTAAAATTTCTTTGAAAACAACCAATTTTTCTAAAAGTACAATATTTATTTAAAAACTTTTATGTGTTTACATATTTTTTTTATTTATTTTTCTTCCTAAAAACACTCAATTTATTTCAAAAATTTGTTTTTATAAAAAAAAATGGGTTCGAAGGTAGGCAGTTACCTTAAATGCTATGATTTTTTAAAAAGAAATGAGAGAGAGATGAACAAGTCGTTTATGGAAATATTATATCCTCTTTCTTTCGAATGCAGTCTTCTGCAAGCAGTTTTTTTTTCAATAACTCTATTGTAAAGAGGCATGAGATTCTGTTTTCAAGTCTTGATGAATTAATCGCATAAAGAGTTCACAAACAATCATATTCTCTGTGTGTTTTGGATATGCACTTACGAATCAGAGCACGTCACATCGTGATACATGTTTTTCTGTAAAGCAAATAGCGCATTTCATTAAAAGAATTTTTTTTTTCATTTCATTTCATTTTTTCTTTCATTATTATTGCCACCTTAAAAGAAGTAAAGAGTAAATAAATTAAACCCAAAGAGAAAAGGCTTGGGGGGTTGAAAAAATACCGCACACTTTCATTCTCTTACGTTTAATTTCATTGCCTTGACATTCCTTTATGCTCGAGTGAAGCGAAACAGATTTAAGAAAATGTGTAACAGCAGCGCGTAACATTATTATTTTTTTTAAAAGAAAAACCCTTTTCTCACCCTTTCTTTTATTTCTGTTGTTCATTTAACTTATTTTTTCATTTCATTCGAAACAGCTAACAGCTGTCATAATGTTTAAACCCCACCAATTCGTCATTGTTGACGGTACTCGCATCTCCGCAAGGGATGCGGGATGTTACTTTTTGTTTCATCGTAGTTTTCTAAAATTAAATATTATCCCCTTTCTTTAAAAAAAAAAACAACTATTTTTGCTCGTTCGATTAATTTTTCCATGCTAATGCGTTTAAAGTATTTTTGTTGAACTGCCCGCTGTGTTTAATCGTTCTAATTTTTGAATGTTTTTTCTTTCTCCCGCAAATCCTCGCTGTCCTTTTTATTAGAGCAGTAAATTCCCTCTAACGCTTTTCATTTTGATTTTGAGGCTCTTAAATTTGATAAGAATGTTTTAACATTAACTTTTGCTTAGATATTTTATTAACAGATATGTTGTTTGTTATAATTTTTTTTAATGCTTTGTACTGATAGTACCGTGAAGTAAAATTTAAATCATTTCTCAATTTAAAATTTGATGAAGTATTTCGTGTCTTGCAATAACGGATGAGTTCAAATGCAGTAATGAAAGGTCGGTATGAATAGAGCTTATTACGATCATTAAAGAAAATTCTTCTTTTGAAAATCCATCAATAAAAGTGAAATGGTTTGATTTATTATATTGCTTTGACGTTTTACATCTGATCAATGCTAAAAGTAAAGAACTTTTATTAATTCCAACGATTTTAAATATATAACATTTAAAGAAAGTACTTAAAAATCGATAGTTCTTTTGTCAGGGAAAATTTTTTTATACGGATTTCTGGAAGTAAATTTTCCTGAAATTCATTTTATCTCATTCGAAGATTCTTTTTATTTTTATTTGGTTCGAAATCACTAAAAATGTCTCCTTTGAAATCTTTTTGTCTCTGTCCAATTTTAGCATTTGAAGGTCGAATTTTATATCAGACTCTTTCAAGTTTATTTTCAAAAATATTCCTAATTAATTTTTATTTTCATAAACATTTGTTAACACTATGCGGGTATTATATTTGTAAATCAGTTGTCTTCACAGCATAGAAAGGAAAGGAAAGTAACGAAATTTTAACACATGCACACACACAAAAAATTTGTAAACATTTTTTTTTTATTAATACCCAAGAATTTCACCTGTAAACTGTATCAAAACAGTTCTGTGTTCTCATATAATACCTATGTGAGAAATTCGGTATCCGTAATTATTCGATATAATGTACATTTAGACTTATGCGTGCAAGAATAATTTCACTATAAATGTTTCTCGAATAAAATATTCAAGTTTGGAACATAGCAAAATAAGTGGTAAAACTATATATATTAATCTTTACCTTTTAAATTTAAA
>BMAV01017954.1:70395-91074 GCA_019973955.1 Trichonephila inaurata madagascariensis | reverse complement strand
GTATCTTAAATTATAATTCTTGAATATATATTGTTAAGAATTTTTCTGCGTCGCTTTTCCCGAAATAACTTTTTCTTTTAATAATTTCTCTTACTAATAGTCTTGGCGTTAATTTAAAATGTAATAACTGGAGTCGTAACATTACATTATTATAGCCAAATCTGGAGCCAAGCCATTCGTAGACGCTTTCGTGTATCAAATTTTTTTGATAATTACTCGTATTAAATATGAAGCAAACTAAACTTTTCCGATTTGACAAGAGCATACGCTCCTAATTCCCACCTTCTCGTAAATTTTCTGAAAACAATATCCTTTTTGACATTTAGAAGATTTTCATGCAGATTACATACCGTGCAAAATAATTATCATCAGACATATCCAACAACAATGCTTCTTTAGATATTTTTTATGCAATTCCTCACTAGTTGTATTTATGCATACTTCCAAAATCAAAACATCCCAGTTTCTAATTACCTTAAGGGCTTTACAATCCCAATGTCTGCTATTATTATTTTTCCCTCTTGCAAGAAAAGATGTCACTCTTTTAGAGAGCTGTATGTGTATGTGTGAGCTTTCTTGTCTCCTCCTGTACCAGAATAAAATCTTTTTCCTCTCCTCTCATCTACGCTCATTTCTCTTCTTAAGGAATTCATTATTTTTCAGCAGGCGCTCTGGAATCTCGGCGGGCTTTTGAAGTTTTAATTAGGAACACTGGTGTATTACTTTTACGTAGGGGTTAAAGAAAGATGGAGAAATCTTGTTCGTGTTTATTCACTGTTAGGAAATAAATTAACCCTCAGAGGAAGGGAGGGAAAGAAGGAATTTTTGTTTTCTTTCGATTGAACTCCGTCATCTTTTTTAGCTCTCTCTCTCTCTCGTCTTTTGTGCATTGTTGATGTGTTTTTTTTGAAAAATGTTCAATAACGAATGTGACGTAAATTAATTTCGGTGCCTCTTAATACTATAAGCTGCTAGATCCCTTTCGAGTCGCTGCTACTAGTCAGATTTTTTTCTCCTTTCTTTGCTTCTCCTTTTAATTAAATCTGTTTGAACCGAAATAAACATTTAGGGGAACAAAGTGTATTTGTAATAAATTTGATTTGTTTGTGTGTGGATTATATAAGGCAGAGTAGTAGTATTAATTCCATAAAATGTATTACATTATAGTTTAATATGTGACAAAAAGAGATCTTTCTAATGAACTACTGTAGAAAATAATTTCATGTAAACAAAATAATAGAATGCGTTAATTAATTTTTAACAAGTAATACACAAAAAAACATTTTTTAAAGTCAATTCCTACTTAGGTCACAGCAAAGAAAAATTTTATTTTAGTTACTTTTTATTAAATAATTACAATTAATATAAATATATGTATGTATATGACAGAATCACAGTATTAAATGACAAAATAGAAGGCGATTTTCCTTGCAATTTTCCATTTTCCTTTGTATATATGGTAATGGACTATTATTTTTGTTTGTTACTATTTATTCATTCATTAAATTTAATTATTCCAATAAAATAGTTTAGTAAAAGGAAACCACATTCTCAGAAATTAGGCCGTCCCAGGTGGGATTGGGCTGCGGTAGCCCAGTGGTTAAGGTATCGGACCATGGCAGGCATGTCATGAGTTCGAGCCCAATACCACTGAATACCCGCCGTGTAGGGCAGCGATGCACGTTAAATCTGTCGAGAGCTGAAACGTCCTCCCGTTGGTGTGGTGTGGTAGTTAGGAGAGGGGGGTGCCAGCTCAGGTGTCGTCCACGTCACTTGACCATGGTTCAAAATTACGTGGTCCGTCGCCAAAAGCCCTCGTGTAGCTGAACAGTGCGACGTTAATATTCACTCAAACTCAAACCCAGGTGGGATTCGAACCCACGTCCTCTAGATTAGAAGTCCAACGCACTATTCATTGCGCTACAGGGACACAGCGAGCGGTTTTCCTTTTTTATATATGGTGTTGGAAAATTAATTTCGTTTGTTACTATTTGTTTTAATTAATGAATTAATATTTGACAAAATATATTAACATCAAATGTCATCCACTACAAGTTTAAAAAAATGTATTTGATCTTGACTGGATGAATAAAAAATGTTTTATTAACGACGGAAAATTTGAACAAGTTATATATATATATATATGTGTGTGTGTGTAAGGGATGAATTAATAGTAGGAATTGAAAAATAAAACACACAAATTAAACAATTAAATTAACAAACTAAAGAATTTGAGTTAAGCGTAAGTAAATAATTTTATTTACTCATATATAACTGTATATAATAGAAGCTAACTTCGTTTATTTTTTCAAATGAATGCTTACTTTTTCTTAGAAAATTATTTACCGAATAAATCTTATGGAAAAGAAGATTATTTTTTGAAAGAAAACTATTAAAAGTGATCTACTTTATTGGGGTATCTTTTTTTAATATTCATGCAGTAAATGTTTTGTTGATTGTTAAGTACCAGAAAGTAAAATTAGACAAGATAAACAAAGTTACTTATAAAATATCTTTTTTAAACTTCAAAGCCTTTTTTTCCGTGAAAAAATGATATAAGTACAACAAAGAAAAGAAAAAAATTGTATACAGTTTGTTTAGAAGGAAAATAAACCTTTTTTTAAGTATAGCTATAAATTTTTCACTCGCATGTTTTTATTTTTAATGTGATCTTTAGTCTAAACAATCCTGCGTTATAATCACATGCAAATCGCCAACTTATAACCGTTCATTTCATCCAATTTAATCAAACGTGTTTTAAATCCGTTTAACTTTCTCTTAAGAACGCCGCGAAGAACATCATTTTCCGCACAAAACGATTTGCAACATTGAAAACAACTAAGAACTCCCTACAACATCAAAGAGAGGAACAGGGGAAGAGAGAGAGAGAGAGAGAGAAAAAAGAGAACATTTTCTGTTCTTTCTGTCTTGTTCTAAATCCCTTTCAGCCATCGGTTCCTCCCAGTTAAACTGCCAACTAATCCCTGGGCCTTCTGTTTTATTTTTGCGAGGAGCATCACGGATGAAAACTTCTATATATATATAAACTCGGTAATCCTTTCAAAGATAAATATTAAATGGAGTCCACTCTTTTCATTCAAGTGGCAAAGGCGTGGCTTGTGCGAGCTGTGTGCAAAGCCAACCTATATTTTATTTTTGCTCCACTTGCGCCAGTGTGTGTGTGTTGTCTTAAGTAAAGTGAGATTTGAAGGAAATATTTCTTTTTCTGTGGGGTTGGTGCTATTCTGAGTTAGCGTTGAAAACCTGATAATTTTCCTCGGGAGTTTTGAATGTTATAACTTTATGAGCTTTTCGGGGCTCGTGTTTCTGAAATTGTGGGATTTCTTTCGGGATTAATGGTTCACTCTCAACTTACTTCTTTCGTTTTTATTTTTGGTGTGTGTGGAGAGTTATTTATTTTCCCAACTCTTGACAGTTTTCGTATCGTTTTAATTTACACAGGGGGAGCTAGATGAAACGAATGTGGAGATTCTGCCTTTTTGTTTCACTTTGGGGGTGGAGCGATGATTTAATTAAAGGGGTTTTGAAGATCTTAATTTATGTTGCAAAAGCTGCTATTAAGGTGACTGCGTTCGAAGCCGTGATTTTGAAAAAGCATATAAATGAATTGTTTTTTTTTTCTATATTTTGTGTCGGTTGAATTGGAATATACCGTAAAAATCGCTTAACAAGAAACTGAAGGGACTGAAATATTTTTTCGTGTTAAAAGAATTTCGTAAAAAAAAATATTTCAAAAAAAAAAAAAAAAAAAAAAACCATATCAACAAAATTAAGTTTACTAGAGTTTATTTTATTTACATAGATATGTATATATTTCATAAAAATCAAGGAAACAAAAACATTCTCCAGAAATTTAATACAAAATTTTATAAAGTTTTTTGAAAAACAAAACATTTATTGTTTTTGGAAAAATTATCTCTGATATTTTTCTTTTCATTGTCTTTTTTGGCATCGAATTGTCAACAAACTGTTCGATGTCGTCCATTTTGTTTACATTTCACCATTGGGTCTAAATAACTGCGTATACTTTTAATAATGTTCTTCATTTCGGATGACGTGGGAACAGGAGCTGCATTATTCATTTCATTTTTGTAGTTGGAATCTGCGTCAATTATATTTTTTGAGCTTTGAACAAACTCCAAAATGTCTTCGTCTCTCATAATTGTAGCTGTACACACATTGTCATCATCTACTGCAAAGAATTCTTACAATGCTACAGTAAGACTGTGGAATTTGGCTGGTGTTTTCCGTATTTTGTTCATTCTGAGAAGGGAAATCTTTTCTAGTTAAGCGCTTTTCGTTTCGAGTTAAGAGAAAAAGAAATGCATAAAAATTTATGGTAGTTTTTCGGTACTGATGTATTACTTTGTGTTAACCGATATTTCGCCTTAAGCGTTTTTGTGTTAAACGTATTTCACTAGACGTATAAAATTGTTTTTAGAATATTATTACATGAAAAAATTATTTCAGTGTAATTTTTTGCCAAAAAAATTGTATTGAAATATTTTTTTTTTGTAGCAATTATCTTAAAACAATTTTATATGTATTATATTCTAATCCAACTCTTTCATTAAATACAAAAAAAAATCTGTTCATATTTTTCACTTTTCTCAAAATTACAGTTTCGAACGAAGTTACGTTAAAGGGAGTAATTACATTTTAAGGCAAAATAAGGAAAATGCGCTTAATAAAGCATTTGTGTATAAAATTTTCATTTTTGTTAATTAAATAATTGAAAAGAAATTCTGCCTCAGTCCTTTATGAAATTACTGCAAAAAATTTAATATTTAAAGGAAACTGCGTCTTTTTTAATAAAATCAAGTTAATTAAATAAATTTAAAAAAAAAAAATTCTGGAATTAGAAATGAATATTTACTGAGAAATTTAACTGATTTTCCTCGGTATATGCTGAACATTTAATGTATGAAATGTCGTCGTTCTACATGAAAAGTATTTTAATTTTTCAATTTGAATGATAATCTGTCTTTTATGTCTTGATAGTTATTCATTTATTCGTCTGTTTAAATAAAATGATTCAATTTTCGAATTTGTGTGTGTGTTTTCGGTACATCCATGTCATGTGTCTGCCTATGTATCCTCTCATAATCCTTTGATGCATCTGGATGATTCACCGGTTATTCCTATTGCATTTTAACCTGCAATGTAACGGTTAAAGCTGATATACGAAGAAAAATGCGATGACGAATTTTGTTATTATATATTTCCTTTAGTGTAACGACCGCGTAAAATATATTTGTCAAATTCCATTATCTTCTTTTTTTTTTGGTATTATTTATTGGAAAATGATATTATGGAATTATAGGGAAGGGAAAGTGATGTTTTGTTT
Source organism: Trichonephila inaurata madagascariensis (assembly GCA_019973955.1). Classification (NCBI taxonomy): domain Eukaryota; kingdom Metazoa; phylum Arthropoda; class Arachnida; order Araneae; family Nephilidae; genus Trichonephila; species Trichonephila inaurata. Next base: position 85,706 of record BMAV01017954.1, on the reverse strand, counting down.
GTGTCTTGTTCATTTAGCTCACCTTGGTTGATTACTTCTTTGTGTGAATCCCACTACTTGGATTGGTTAAGAAGTTAAAAAGAATGTTTTGAAAAAAATTAACTGTAGCAGAGAGAATTAAACCTGTTTGTATTTAATTTTTTACCTCCTAAATTCATTTTAAAATTGCTTCAAAAATACCTTTACCTATTTTTTTTTTTAAAAAAAGGCAACAAACCTATAGACATCTGCATTTTGTTTTGTGTTGTAAATAAACTTTCTAAACCATTGTCGTTTATTATTATTTTTTTATTTTTATTTTTATTAAGAATTAGTATATGTTTTTCATACATATTTCTAATAATGTAGCATTTTACAATGCAATTGTGCGCATTAATTTTTACTTGAGTTAACTTTTTTCAGTTATTCTCTGAAATAATATTGTTTTACATCGCAATGTTTGGTCCAGTTTTGTCAAGGTGACTTATTAAGGCAATATGTGTAGTAAGACTCGCCGCAGGCTGCTGATTTACACTAAATCATAATATTCTCTGAAATAAATTGTGATTTCTGATAGAGAGATGGAAGAGATGATTGTTTGATGCAATATTCTCGTAATAAGGGATGGTCTTAAATTATGTCTAAGTAATGAAGTCTATGACTGTGCGAGGCTTGAATAGGATGGCATGTAAGTGGAGAATGTAGTGCAATGAATACCAACTTAATTTGTGATGTAATTTCTAAATTTTAGTTGCTATGTTGGGGAACATAGTTGTTTTAAAATTTCATATTTGTACACTAAGAATTGTCAAAATATTTCTGCATATTCGCTAAGTAATTGCATGCGTTCATGCAAAATTTGCGCTTTGTATCTTGGGCAGTGAGTGCATTGCATAAAATAGTTAATTCATTATTTTAAAGCATAGATTTAAACATGAATATAATTGCCAAATTGTTGCAAAAAAAGTTTTTTTAATTACAGTTATATTAATCAGTTTAGTCTGAATTGGTATAAATTGCACTTTTACTACTTTGATGTGTATTGTATGCTTTTTTCTTCACTAAGAAAATAATTCTGTATTCTCACAGTCATTAATTCATTTACCAATGAGTAAAGGAACAAGTCGATATAAAATTCTCCTAACGTTTAAGTAATAATACTCCAAATAACTTTCCCTACCACTCCAAATGGAAAAATTATTTCATAATACATTAATTTCTACTCCACTTTGCTCTAATAACCCACCTCTTTCTTCTCATCATTTCTCTATCCTCGCAAACGACCTCACCGAAACTATCGCTCCCAAGTAACAAATTACGTTAACGAAGTTAAGAAATCAAATTAACGATGGTATATTAACGAACCATATCGCATTTGCATATCGAAAACTTTTATGCAGATAAAAAAAGAAAAGAATAAAATAATATATATAATCTGATAAAACTCGCCAGGTTCCAATTTTAAGGATTCTAACCGAGTTTTTATTGATTTTTCCCTTTCCTTTCACATTTCCTTTTATTACTCTCAAGAAAATATGTATTCATCTCAGCTAATTTTTACTTTTTTTCTTTTCAGAACTCTTGGGATCTACGAAGCGACTGAATGTGAACGCTCAAGATTGCGATGGGTGAGTGCTTTTAATGTGTTATTCATGATTTAATTTTTTTTTTTATCTTTCTGTTATTTTATTGTCTTAGTATTTTATTGTTATGAATATTGCCTGTTGGATTCTTCCATTGTGTTTTTTTTTCCTTCTGTGTTGAGGGTGGTAAGGTTATGATAACTCTCCATTGTAATTAATTTGGTAAAAAAGACGGACGGTAATGAGCTATTTTTAATTGTTGCAGGAAAGATTTGATATCTTTCCTTCTTTATTTGTATGGGAATAATTTGCTGTGAGAGAATTAAATGTGTGTCAAGTTGGATATTTTTCTCTTTAGAGATTAATGCAGGATTATTTGCTTTTGTTGACAATATGTTATACTTCTGGTATATATCCCCCCATTCAACAGAGCTTAGAATTTTTTTTTTTTTACAATCTGTTATTTGTAATTGTTGTTGCTGTTTTTCTCGTGCCCGTGGAATTAGCAAAATAAATAAATATATGAAAAATAAATAAGTCAATAAACACTCTAGATTCCTCAAAAAGTGGCAACTATTGCGGCTTCCAATTTCGGAGCTTTCTGTCTATAGAGCAGGGGTTGCCAACTCAAATGACTTTGCGGGTCTTTTCGAAAAAACATTATATTCCCGCGGGCAGAATAAAAAAAATATATTTCTGTATATTATATTTGGAACCATCACAAACATTTTTTGGATTAAAACAGAGGCAACGTGATAAAATAGAAACATTTGTGGGATTTATTTGTTACAAAACACCAGTGCGGCAGACAGGAATTTTTCAAAGAGGGGGGGGGGGTGATGTTCAAGATCGAAAGTCCACTATTCTCTCGAATTATATTCCAATATGCTGACCAACATATTTCTTTGATTTTGTCGATTTTCAGGAACATAAAACAGTAAAATATTAATTATTGAATAAATAATTAGCATTGGTTAATGAAATTAATTATTAATAACTGATACTTAATTAAACTTTACGTACTGTATACATAGGATTATAATTAATCGAAAAATAACCAATGACTTTTTGGGGGGATCGGACCCGGGGACCCCCACCTTTTGCGCGCAACTGCAAAACACTATGCTGAAAAAAATATTGCGCAAAATATTCGCATTTTGTATAGTTGTATTGAATCTTTTGGGCCGCAAAATTATTTAAGGTGGGCCGCGGGTTCGCCATTCCTACTGTAGAGGATCTTCCTGCAGTGGGCCCATAAGTGGAGTTAGACCGAGATTTAATGCTCTTGGGGTGAAAGCTGGGCATTCGAAGATATGTTTTGGTGTGAGCGGTTGGATTTTCAGGCTGTTTTTACACTAATGTCAGATCTTGTTTTATCAGGATGGATTCTCATGCCCTTATTGTAATGATGAGTTCTTAAGAGTCTTATGATTGTGGATATTACGATTCTTGGGGAGTCAAAGTTTGTTATGAGTTTTTTCTTAATTACAAAATATTGCACTATCGATGGAAAAAATTGGCTGCCATTGCCGCCGAAGGCGTTGGAACTTCTGCCTGTTGGCCCACGGAAGATATTTTATTTCCCTTCTAGCACCCACTGGAAACCTAGTGGAGGCATTTCCCTATCCTTTACATGAAGACGGCCCACTGTCGGGAATTACAGGCGCTCCCAATGGTTATTTGTAATTCTTTGTCTTATTTAAAAGCACAGTTACTTTTGCTTTTATTGTTTTTGTTTTCTTAAATTTGGGTAACTGCAATTTTCTCAAAAAGCATTGGAAGAGGAATTACATTTTTTGTACTGTCTTTGGATGATGAAAAATCTAATACAGTATTATGAATTAGAATAATTTATGCTTTCCAATGGCGAAACTAAGAAAAACTAATCTGGTTAAGTACAAAACCTATTAGTATCGTCCTGATAATTTCTTGGAAAGTATCTAAATTCCGCCAAATTTAATATTTATATCGTGGGGTAAAGAGACAAAATATTTATTTTTAATCAAAATTTAGAAAAAAGTAACCTGCTTATCATCGTGCAATTCATCAGTTTGTCTGCAGTCGTTCTTGACATCAAAAAGAAGTATTAAAAGTAATTTAGAAGAAAAATATTCCAAAATCACATCCAATTTTATGGAAAAGAATTTAATAGTTTTCGTAATAAAATGACTTTAAAGAATAAATTGTAAGCTAAAATTTGACGAACTGTAAAAAAACTGATGAATTAATACTAGAAAAAACTTAGTTCAGAAACATCTTAAACTAAAATTGAATTTCAAAATTTTCATTAATACTCTTTTAATTTTGATACTTTCAAACTAACAAATTTCATAATTTAATTAATGCGTTTGATTCACTATACATTCAGCTCTTCACAAACTAATTATGTTCATATTTATTTCTATTTTCATCGAATTTTGAAAACTTTTTTTAAAAATAAATATAACATGAATGGTAAAATATGTTAATTATGAATAAATGATAAAATATGTTTAAGTTACGTTTCATAATTTATATTAACTTTTAAACAATTTTACTTGAACAAATATCTGTTTTAGCAAATTGTAATTGAACAAATTATCAAATGAACATTTCATAAAAAATTCTGAAATTCCAGAACTTCCATTCTTCGCTACATTTATAATGGATTGAAACCACTTTTATCAGATTACCATGATTCATTTCAATAACCCAGAAGTCGAATCAGTCAGTTCGAAGTCTATCGGTGAAAAGTAGACGTAATTCGAACGATTACCCGTACACATTTTCCGATGTCCTAATCAATTCGAATCTTCCTCATTTTGCAACAGACGTTGCCCTTTCCTTCTCCTAGGAGTGATGAAAGGAGCACGTGAAGTACACCTCGTAGTCATTGTTCGAAGGTATTACGTCAAAGCTGACACCATACTGTCTGGCGGATTGAATTCCAAGGTCTCTTTTCGTTTTGTTGTTTTCCTCACGATAAAATAAGACGAAAGCTTTCTTTGGTAATGTACCGTTAATGATAGGCGTTGGATAAATAGCGATATTTTGCGTTTGGTTATTTTAAACACACTTCTCTTATTGATTGTAGTTCGACGGTGTTATTGCATTCAATGGGTTTTTTTTCTTTTTTAAAGTGATGGTTGGAAAATTAGTTTTTTTTTACCCCTTGAAATTGTTTTATTTTAATTTTGGAAAGATTAATTACAGTGAAAGAATTGGGCACAATGCACCCGTTGTTTATTATTGTAAGGCCCAGTGGCCGAGTCAGTGGCGTAACGTACACCCCCACATCGCCCGGGGGGCAAAGCCTATGTCAGGGGTGGCGAACCTTTTTGGATCAACGTGCCATTTTTTCTAAAAAGAGTGTTTAATGGGAAAAAGACTAACCGCTAATAGAATTAAATACTAACCGCTCAAAATTCTTTATTTACTATAAAAAAAATACATTTTGCACCGTATAGCAGTAAATGTTTTGGATATACGTGTAATTCAAATTAAAGTAACATTAGTGTAACTTCTGTTGTTGCCCATCAAATGACAAATAACTTACATTAGGATTGTAAAATGTTACTCTTAGCAGAACACACGCTGAATTAGAGTCATCTGCCAAATGTGTGGTTTTCTAAGTGAGTCTTAAACGTTACTTCTCTCTGAAAATAATGATTCTCGGGCATAGGTAGATGAAAATATGGTTAAAAAAGCATGAACCAGCTTCTTCAAACAGTTAAATGTATCTGGAATCGAATGCCATGTTTCCAAAATTTCGTTACTGACATTTTTACTTATATTGCTTGTTAATTTTCTGTTTCGATCTATTCCAACATTTTTCCTGTTTTAATAAATTTTTGAATCCATATTGAACTAGACTGGAAAGCAAGCACAGTTGCATTTCGAATTCTTCAATTTCTTCCAATCGAATTGGGACAAGTTCAGTTTATCAAATGAAGTCACGTCAAGGAACATAATAATTATGGAAATAAGTTCTTGAATAACTTTTTCTTTGTTTGATTTTTTCAACTTCGGGAAGTACTAGTAGTTTCTTGTAATAATATCGTTTCTGAAAATATGCAATTTAGCGTCAAAAGCATTGAGATCCCTCTCGAAGATAATATTTTTTATTTGTGTCTTGAGGCTTTACATTCAATTCTTTGAAATGTTGGCATATGTCTGTAAAAACGCGACTGATCACTCGCGTTTATTCGTAATACTTCATAGTGAACTTTGTTATTTTGAACTAAAATGCTAACCGTTTTGATCGTAGACGTGCCCAAGTCTTTGTGTCACGTGCCATCAATGGCACGCGTGCCATCTATCCTCAAACAGCCCAGAGTGGGCCTTAGCCTTCTCAAAAAGCCTTTTCCCGGCCAGCCTTCGCCATGCTAGTGTTCTCCAATTTTTTTAGTTCTCAAAAAAAAGGAGATCTTTTTCTATAGTGGCGATGATACTTCATCCAGTGGTAGCTTTTGAAACTCATTTTTTTTCCCTTTGAAATAATTCCCATCACTTCATTCTGCCATTATCTAATTTTCATGCAATTCTATTGCATAGTTTTAGCTGCAGACTGCTCCCAAATTTCAAGTTTTATTACGGGCACCCGGTATAGTGCAACAGTTACTAAGCGAATCTAGATTTTAAAATTTCGAAGACTTCTCATGAATGAAAGAAGATTAAAAATTTCTTTCCACAGATTAAATATCCTCATTATATCAAGTTTCATTAGACGTCATTACAGAAATGTAGAGAAAGGAAGATCATATATTTTACGAACATTTTTTACAGAATTGGCAAAATTGTAGTCCTGAGGGTGCGGTATTATCATCGGTGATTCTTGTATACTATCCGTATGTATTTTACAAGTTTTTCAAACAATATTTGCAATGATACAAATTAGAACATCTGCTTGAAATGCATAGAAATAAAAATGGCGTAATCTTGAAGAGGTCTCGAAAAGAGAATGCTTTAAACAATGAGTAAAATTGCTATTGTTTCAAAGCGTTAAAAATGAATTACTTGAGTTTTTCTTCTCTTTCTTTTTTTTTCTTGTCCTCGATATAAGTGTTGATTAGGCACTTAAATACTTAAGTAAGTTAAATTGCTCATAATTGTGTCAGATGTGAAGGGTGCGCATCTCGTAAAAACATAAAAAGTAATGGTTTTTCGCATTCTTCTGTCTCGGTCTTATATCGTAAGATAATGAGCGGCCAGGAAAACTTGGATAAAGAAATAATGTGTTAGATTTTTACAAACGCAATTCATACCAAAACCCACTGAAATATATATATATATATATATATATTCTGAGATAGCTTAAGAACACGTGATAACACAAGAAATAATTTTTTCCACTTTGACGTAAATTTATAACAGTATCTCTGGTGAATCTATTGTAAAATTTTTTATTAATGTAAGTATATTTAGTTAAGTTAGTTTAATGTAAATTAAAAAAAAATTATTAATCGTTTTAAAGGATAACCGAAACAACTCAAAACTGGGAAAGCACACTGTGCAAAAAATGTATTTTTTGTGTCATTTTTAACATCGAAACGAATTTTTTTGTTTCTTGTTCAATATATTCCAGTTAAAAAAACAAGAATTGTATCAATATCGGCTGGATTTTAAGTGACGCTAATCGAAAGTGATGCAATATGCAGAAAAGCGTGCTTGCTTACATAATCTTTTTCTTTTCTTTTTTTCCTTGTTTCTGTTTGTTTAAAATCATAGAATGTCCTTTATACCTGAAAAATGAGGGAAAATTCTTTTTCCTATGAATTTTGGGGGTGCTTTTAAAAAAATATTTTAGAAATTCTAGGTATCGAGATGACGTTTAAACTATAATTTTACTGTCATCGGAACATTCGCCTCAACTGAATGTTTAAATATGAATAAGATATTTAAAAAATTTAGATAAAAAAAAAGGAGTGAGAGAACTTTTTTTTATAACTATAATGTTTTACTTTAGAAATTTTGATTTGATTTTATGCCTATTGTAATTCATGCTTTTTAATTCAGCGAGAACTATAGCAAGAGTGTACAGCATTTTTAAGTAAACACACGCGCGCACCCTCGCACATTATTTTCCAAACTTTATGTAAGACATTTTGGTATGAAAGAAATCTTTTCAAGTTATTGCAATCGTGAAAAGGTAGAAGTTTTTATACTGTAATCATCCATATTTATATTACACGAATATAAAATGACGCCACAAAACACTACACATAGATAAGCAGACATAACAGTAGCACACAAAAACATTGATCGTTCGCTCTCGAGATCTCAATCTTTTATAAAATTCGTCAAATGGAAGCCTTTAGTCATGTGATTTATGGTAAAGGCTTTTCTGATTAGTCCGAATACGTGAGTGATGCAAGATTGCATTGTATTGTTTCAAAAACGCTGAAGTTTCAGGTTTTTTTGGGGGAAATACGGTAGTGGTTTTTACTCGTTAGATGAATAAAATAAAAATTTAATATCCCTCGAAATTATAAGGCAGAAGACCATAATGAATTAAAATCCCCCTAGAGAAAATTTAAGTGAAAAATTATATGTATATTTTTGTGCGCCTATTTACCACTCTTTTAAATTCCACACCACACCATGTGAGGATTTGAAGTGAAGTCAGATAAAAAAGTTTGGCGCAGAGAGAGAGAGAGAGAACTTCTTTCATTATTTCTCACTTACTCTTCAGTTAATACTTTTCTTTAGTTAATACTTTATTTTTCAGTTAATACTCTTCTTTATGAATACTTTTGTTTTTGTTTTATTTAATATTTTGTTAATATTTGGAAATAAAACGAAAATTATTCTCATGGTTTTTTTTTTCTCTCTCTTTTCTTTTTCAAATGGAATGATTTATAAAATTCTAAAGTTCAATTCTTATTTCTGAAAAATTCTGATTTGTTTTCCAGCATTCTAGGTTTTTAAACTTCTTTTCATATGGTTTTGTATAAACCCGGATAAAATTCGAAATATTCACGGTGGTCTTATCACATTTTTTTCACATTAGGGGGGGAGGGGGGTCCTTTCTTTCATTTCACTTCTCCTGAAGTGTTTTTATTTAGCATTACACAAAGCTCCGGCAAGCTATTATGGTAATAATAGGGAAATAATACGTGCTATCGGATGTTTCCGTGGATACCGCCTTCCTTTTCTTTCTCTTTGTGAATAAATCGATGAAAATATCCAAACTCCTCTTTGTTTTCTTCTAACTATTTGGGCTCCGAAAAATGGAAATTCTTCGAAAATTTACATTTTTGTCTTTTTGTTCGGTGTTTTAAACATCCAATTATATGATTATTTCATGGCAAAAAACGGCTTTGGCTTCTTGTTGTTATGTGAGGTGGTGGGGAGAGAGCGAGCGATATGTAATGTGAATTAGGGGTTTTGGAATTACAATTTTTCAGGATTCGATTAGTTGTGGCGTGTTCTTGCGATATTGCATGGGACGTTATGATATTTTATTCTTATTTCTTCTTCTTTTTTTTTGTGCTGATATTCCCCTCTGGCAATGAATCATGTTTTTGTCCTTTTTGTGCGTTTAAAAAGATTATTATCTTTTATGAAAAATGATTTTTTTTTTTAAAGATACTCAGCGGACAAAACCTTCAAAAAGCCCATTTCATGTTAGATGTTTTTTTTTTTTTTTTCTGTTTTTTTTCTTCTAAAATTTATATTTATTCGAACATTTTCTATTCAAATGAACTGTAATAAAATTCATATCTTATCAAAATGATAAAATGGATTAAGAAAGGTATAGAGAAGAACATTTTAAAAATAATGTAATCACGCTTAAGAGAAATGTTTAAGCCGTTTCCCTCGAAACTGGTGTAATTCTATTTTATATTATATGGAGATATTTACCACTTTCTAACTAATTATATTTGTAATTTCATTAACTACCTAAATTTATATTGACAAAATGATGAAAATTTTGAAGGATATTTTAGGGAACTGTTAATAGATAAAAAGCCAATATCAGATTGCATTCAATGTTATAATTTACTAAGTTTTGTCAAAAAGAGACTTACACCGCTTTCAAAGAAAACACGGCTTATTTATTTAATTTACTCAAAGGGATTTACAAATACATGATATTTTACGTACAACGTACAGTCGAACCTCTATATTGCGAATTTTTCTATAGAGCGAACTTTTTCCAGGAACCTTGAGCATTTCACGATTTTCTTCGTAAAATGACCTCTCTATATCGAAGTACAGTTTCTATATAACGAACTTTTTCTTTTGTGATTCAATTTTTTTTCTCCCTATTTTTGAAGTATTTCTGGTCATTTCAAGTTATTCTCTCTCTTAACACATTTTATGGTGGTCATCCGTGGCGCACACAAGGGGGGGGGTCCTGGGGGTTCGGACCCCCCAAAGCCCGTGATTTTTTTCCGATTGGTTATAATTCTAAGTATGTAATACGTAAAATTTAATTAAATATTTGTTATTAATGATTAATTTTATTAATTAATGCTAATTATTTATTCAATAATTAGTTATTTACTGTGTTTAGTTCCTGAAAATCGACAAAATCAAAAATAGCATGATACAAGAAGGTGAACTTTCAATCCCGGACCCTCCCTTTGGAAAATTCCTGTGTGCGCTACTGGTGGTCATAAATCTTGAACTGGTTTTATTAGGTGCCTAACTCGCCGAGAGCAATAGAATTCTAGACGTTTCATCCAAGAAGTGTAGTTTTACCCCAGTTCACTAGAAACATCTTCGATATCCTCTTTCATCCTCAGTGAAGTTGTCCCGTGTCCTCGTGTTTTAATTATAAAATAATGTATGTTTAATATTACACTTGTATGCTTTAAATTATAAAATATCCTTAAATTCATTAATTTTAGTATAAAATTATTTTCTTAATATTGAAAATACAGTGAATTTTTCGACATTCTTTTTTCTTGTTTTCCTTGCAGTTTTTCTTTCTTTTTTGATGGGTAAGATGTATAAAATAAACATATATTAATTTTAAAAAAAGGTGAGAATAGTTATTTTTTTAATACATAGTGTTTATGAATTTAAAATTTGTTTTATGTGGTTTATATAAAGTATATTAAGAGATGAACCTCTATATATCAAATTTTCCATATAACGAACTTTTTTCCGGGATTTAGAGACTTCGTTAGATAGAGGTCCGACTGTATTTATTTTCGGATCGACTAGCTACGGAAAATATTGACTTAAACGGAACGAGTTCAGAATTAATGTTACATCACACACATGCTCACTTGCCAAATCCTCCCCCTCCATAAAAATGTAAATACTACGTGAATATCATAATAATATGTTGGATTTCATTTACTTTTTCTCTTTTTATATACCGTTTTGTGTTTGCTTTCTTGGGCGGCATTGAAGAAAATGAGTTGTTTCACTAAAAATCATTCTTCACTCACAACATCTCATGAGAGGAAAAAGAGAAAGTAACATGTAGTTAAATACAGTTATTTAAACGCAATGAGAGAGATTTGTAATTTTTATATCATGGAATTAGAGTGACATTGCTTTGTACTTTTTATATATAGCATTTCATACTAAATTTTATAAGCATCAAGATCACTAGAAGTCATGAAACTCTTTAATTTTTGACCTTAAATTTTAGAAACTAATGCATCATTATCAGGTTCAATTAAGTATTAGCAATTCTCTACATTTTAATCTGCAATTCTGATCCTAATTTTTCGCTTCATGGGCTTCACTCTTAAAAATAGTTGTTTACAAATGTACGTACTTCCAGCATTGATGACGTGAATAGAGAATGATTTTGCAGTGAGTATTTGTCTTCGGCGATGTATGATTTGTAGAAGTCAAATAAGTTGGTTGTTCGATTATAACTCGACTCCACCGCAGCCTCATTTTAAGATTTTTTCGGCCAACTTGTTGAAATACGCAAAAGTGGTTGCATTTATTTTGGTCTGCCATAATTTAAATTTCATTTCGAATGCGTTTATGTGTAATTCATTTGAATGAGCAGTCAAGTACAGTCGTGCCCCCGAACTTACGCGATAGGGGGCACTGAGTGATAGCCGCGTAAGTCGGGGTATAATTTCGCATATAAATTATTTTTAGGTGGGTTGATTGATTGATTGATTGAATATTAACGTCGCACTGTTCAGCTACACGAGGGCTTTTGGCGACGGACCACGTAATTTTGAACCATGGTCAAGTGACGTGGACGACACCTGAGCTGGCATTCCCCTCTCCTAACTACCACACCACACCAACGGGAGGACGTTTCAGCTCTCGACAGATTTAACGTGCATCGCTGCCCTACACGGCGGGTCTTTAGTGGTACTGGGCTTGAACTCGTGACAAGGCAAGCCACGATCCGATACCTATACCACTCGGCTACCGCGGCCACATTTTTAGGTGGGGCCGGAGACGAAAAGAAAACAATAACTTAGAAAATAAAACGTTCAACAAAATCTTAGATAATGCAAATACAAAGTTGCAAAACGAAATTATTTGAACGTAGAAGATTTCATAAAATCGTAACAAGTAATCCACCGGCTCAAAGATGCCCCCCCCCCCACACACAAGGTTTTCTTGTAGCATGCGAATAATTTTTTATGCCTTGTTTTGTTGAAAAAATATGCTCTTCGTTGGAGTCTGTATTTTCTAAAATTTGAAACCCTTTTTGAATTAAACGGAGGCTTTGTATCAAAATTCCAACCGTTATTCAATCTTCTAATCGAACTGGGTCTAAAGACACAAGTTCTCCAATGTGTTTATTGCTCATGCATTTCTACGAGCTGATCAATGGTCAGCTCCTGATTGTGTGAATCCAGCAACTCTTGAACGTCATCGCTATCCACCTCTAAATTTAGTAGCCTGGCAAGATCGACAACTTCTCCAATCACATTACCAATTTCTTCAGGCCCGGGCGCTGATTCCGTCTGAGTTTCAATGATGGAGGGAGGCGTAAGTCGAGGTATTACTGTATACCCAAAATGCCAAAATATAAAAACCAATTGGCATCTTTAAATTAGTTGTTCATAATCATAAACAATACCATTAAGCACATCATAAAATATTTGAAACATCTGACTTCTCTTCTGTAAAGTACACGAAATCGGCATGTTCTACATGTAAGTATTTAAGAAAATTCTGGAATTGGGGATGGTTCAGTTCCTAGGGGCTTTAAAAATTTACATTCTTGACGAAGATTTGCATAACATGACCTATTTTTAAAGCTTTCCAGAATAACAGTTCTCTAGAAGAATAAAGCCGGTTACAGACAAATTGGTAGTTGACCAATAGTTGACAAGGAATGTAATATATATCATTTTGTGATACAGGAATCACTTATCTCTCTTCACACTCGATCAACTCACATTCCTAAATGATGACTATTCACCAAGCACAAATTGTTGTAAATTAAATGTAAAACAGGATAGATGGCATTTCAAGTCATCTCAGAGTTATAAGTTATACTTTAGTTTATTGGCCTGAAGAATCAGTCATGTAATGTTCCTTGTACTGCGTATCTATGTTTTCTGTGGCGTTCAAGAAAATAAAAAAATGTGTAAAAAAGTGAACTCATTATATGATTACACGTATTGAATGGATATAATTACCCTATCTGATCCAATGGATTTAAGGAAAAGGATTTAGGAAATATAATACAAAGGGTTTTCTCACGTTCTCACACATTTCCACTAATTGAATTAGTTCAAAGAACGGTATTCGATATTAGGGTCTTCAGACTAGTCAACTGGTTGAAAGCTAATTTCGCTGAATCAAATAAGTTGAATTATCTGAAACCAGTCTATAATTTTCCCTTAAAAGGGATGCCGATATCACTCAAAGTTATTTGTTTCCGGCCAGTTGCGTCTTTGCGGATAAAACACCAATATGGATTCGCTTTTAGCTCAAAGCACAGGCTACTACTAAGCATGTGTTTTGACACAACATAAGAGGGGGATGCGTCAGAGGCAATTTGGACACAAAGATCTTTGAATTAATTTTCTGGAATAGTATTTTTGTGCAGTAGATATTGATATTTTTTCACCGTGCGCTCCCTTATTTGGCAGCAAATGGCCAATGGTTTGACACCAAGCTATCTTTAGTTCAAATAAAAGAATAGGGATTTTTTTCAGTAATATTTATCGATATAAAAAAGTGATGAACCTTTTTACAAAAACTGTTTATTTTAATAAAAAGATTTTATTTACATCTTTTTAAGTTCCTTCAAAAGGCTACAGGATTCCCACGCTAGGTTATGTCATCGATGAAGTGCGAAACAGACTAATTTAAAAGAAAGGATTTTAAACTATACTTCTATTGTATGAGTGTTTTTTTAAAAAAATTAGTATTGTATGAGCCTCATTTTTGATGAACTCGTTTCCTTTTCGTTTATATTTTTAATGTACAAATTCGATTAAATTTTACATAACTTTAAAAGAAAATCTTTTCAAATATGATTGTTGTGGCTAGTATCTATTTCTTAAGGTATCCGACTACGTTCGGAACCGTGATTTTAAAAAAGCGCATAAATGGATAATTTTCATGATATTTAGAGTCACTTAGATTAGAATACACGCATAAAATTGTTTTAAGGACATAATAACAAACAAAAAAAAAAAAATATTTAAATACAATATTTTGGCAAAAAATTAACTTAGAATAACCTATTTTCAAAACGTTCTCCTTTTATAAAAAAATGCTTCTATAACAATAATATTTTGCTTTGATAAAGTAAAGACTTTTTCAGAGAGTCTGAACTAGGATTTTTGAAAAATTCACATTAGTTTCAGAGTTATCACCCATTGAAATAATTATCGGTGTTTTTTTCTGAAAATTTCTCTCCTCTGTTGTAGTAAAATATGGATAAATCCACTTCTAAGTGATATGTTTCAAAGATTCTAGTTGAGCCTCTGTACATAGGTCTGAGCTATATACAGGCAAAATATTATTGTAATAGAAGTATTTTTCATAAAAGGAGAATGTTTTGAAAATGGGTCATTCTATGTTCATTTTTTGTCAAAATATTTTACTTAAATATTTTTTTATAGCAATAAAAATCTTAAAACAATTTTATATACGTTTTCTAATCACGTGGCACTAAATATCATAAATATTATCCATTTATACGCTTTTGCAAAATCACGGTTCCGAATGTAGTCGGATACCTGAAACCTGTTGTTGGGATAAAAATAATTTGAATATACTATGGCTGTAATTTATGTTAAACAAACAAAAAGGTAAAATCACCAACATAAACAGAAACTGGATTAAAAGCTTTTTCTCGGTCTTTATGGGTGATGAAAAACAAGAAAGCAAACTTTTATGGAAAAAAGGAAATTTCTGTACCTAGCTGAAAATTCTCTTGCATATTGTCTTACATAAGCAAGCCTATATATGACATATATTGCCATAACATAAGCCCATTAATCCGTAATGTAAGCCTATATTCTGTAAGTAGTAATGGGCATAGATGTTGATTTCAATCCATCATGTTGATTATAGTCAACTTGGAAATTTTAAATTGGCATCATTTTAGAGCTGAGTTACAGGCTATTGCCGTTGAGTCTTTGAGCCTTAAATTATAATTGAAAAGCCGGAACTGAATTGATTTTTCATTCTCTTTTTTTTTCAACCCTCTACACCGTATTTCATTAAATACTTGGAGGTTCATTTGGATTTAATACGCTACTCCAACCCAGGGCCGTTTTTAACCTCCCCGGCTCCCAAGGCACTTCAAATTGTTAGGCCCCTCCTGCAGTTCTTACCTTGCTAGTTTTTATTCGGGAGGGATTTTCC
>BMAV01017954.1:58046-69589 GCA_019973955.1 Trichonephila inaurata madagascariensis | reverse complement strand
ACCAGCTCTGTTTATGTGTATTGAATTTATGAATATATTTTTCTTTCTTTCACATCTTTTCCCATCATACTCTCTGGATGGTGCTATTAATCTTCGAGAAACGCCAGTCCCAATTCCTGAGTGTTAATTTGCCTCATCTTCCTTATCCTTAGCAATAAACAGTCTGAGCGAGTCGGCAGCGATTGCTGAAGTGCCGATCCAAGCAGCATGAGGTTGATGAGATGGCAAGGGAGTGTGACGTCACGAAGTGGCGACCCTGGGGGTTAATCATCATTAACAAGGTCTCTTTTCCTTCGTTCCGTCCGGAATCACCCATTACTTTGCCTCGGTGCGTTTTTCTCCCCCTCCCCCCTCTTTTTTTTTAATTATGTAACCTTCTCTGTGGATTCAATTAGGCTTGTGTCTTGTTGAGTTTTGAGTCCCACTGCTAAGCAATTAGGGTGGTGCATCATTATGTGAGTGCAGCCCTGTAAGAATCCTGAATTCCGAATGTATCTAGTGCTCGGGTTGATAGTAGTTTACCAGGATGTGTGTATCTGACTCGTCGAAAAGTTATTTCGAATCTGAATTGCATATGTGCTATTTGTTTTTTTGAGCTCGCTAGGAGGGTGCTAGGTTAAGAGATTTGTTGCTTAAGTCTGGTCTACAAGCAAGCCTCCTTCCTATCTATGAACTTTAAAGAGTAGAAAATTCTCTTCGCGTTATGGATGGTTATAAGTGACGCATAGTGTTGTAGATCTCTTTTTGATTGTGCAATTTTGTGTGGGTAGAAATAGATTCTCATTTTGAAAAGTTATTCTTGAGCTCACGTGCTATGTTGTTTTAATATGGGCAATTCCCGTTTCCCTACCGATTTAATATAAAAATTTGTTACTGCGACGTTCGAGATAAATAAAGGTAGAGTGATATTGATTAATTAAAATTTTTAGTTTATTTACTTCGCAGCTATTATTTACAGATTATACATTGAAGTTATTAAACTTATTAAAGAGATTTTTAGAGTCCAAGTTCTGTTTGTGAGGGAGGAGGAGTTTTTTGGTGTCCACTCTTAACGAAGTTCTCTCTCTCTCTGCCCTCGCTAGGGTCTCGGGGATGACCGCGGACCCTTTATCTTCTGGTTGTGTCTGGTTCGTGGGCTGAATAGGAGAGGGGGTTCCTTGTGGTGTTAAAGGTTACCGGGGCGATCCAAGACAAGACCGCGCAATAATGTAAGGTTTCAGGAGTTCCTTGAATGTGGGGTTCACATCCACAAAGAAGCCGATTCACAACTGTGTGGCGGGAATCGTTACAGTAACTTAAATTTTTTTTTAAGTATTTGGTTTTGTTTGAAATAATAATCTTCCGTATATAGTATTCATAATAGTAAAATGATGTCCAAAAGCTGCTTGTCTTGTGAAATAGATATAAAATTTATTTCCTCCTAAACCTTATGATATATTCATTGGGCTAAATTCATGACGGACACATAATAAATGCAATCCCGTGGCTCTTCATTGAATTCAAAACTGACAGTAGACTTGTACTTGCTGCTCTACTTGTAAAGTTTAGATAAAATTTCAGATTTTATAATTTTGTCAAGTTCAAATATTAAAATTTTTCAAAAAAGTTTTTCAAAAAGAAAAAAAAAAAAAATTCATGTGTGTATAATATGTGTATTTTTAAACACAATCAAACACTTTTTGTTTATTCATATGAGTTATCATTGTTGATAAATATGTATTTTTTAAAAGAAAATTTGTATAAAAAGGGAAAGTTGACAACAAATAAGTGCATGCACTAATTAACAGAGATTATGCAATAGCAGTTATTCCTTGACTATGACGTCACTTGAATTTAGAACAAATTGGTAAAATAAGATGTGGTATCTCGATGTCATTTTAAAGTTATACGTGAAGCCAATAGAGTGCTGTACAATTTCAAATCACCGTTGATTAAAGATCTTTCGAAGTATCATTAAGTGACAGTTACATCACATACTGTTTGCATTAGAATAGAGTTATTTTAAAGAAAATATTCTGCAGTCTATTTCCTCTTTTATTCTTAGCAAAAATAATTGAAGACTTAGTTTTCGTCAATTTCCTATAGAACTTTGTATCAAGGTCACAGCTGAGTATCATCTGGGAGCATGGATTAGGCTTCAGTTTTTGTCTTATAGTGAAATAATGAATTAACATTAGCCATATTTTCCTCTAAACTTTTAGCCTGTCTCGATCTAAAGATAAATAAGTTACGATGATTAGATCCAACATCTATCATTTTAAGAACTGAAATATTCTCAAATATTATTATACCGATGGCGTATAATGGTACGACACCACTTTCTTTGTTGAAAAACAACTGTGTAACTAAAAAAATTTTAGAATAGATTAGTTATAGATTTTCTTGAATTTAAGAAGAAAAATCAATTTTATGATGGATAAATTCCTTCGTTTAGTGTACTTCACCCTTCTCACCTAGATTTAAATCTAAAACAAGCTGAAATTTTGTTTAATGTTGTTTTAACTGGATGTACTTCTGAAAATTTCAAGATTCAATCCAGCCTTAAAAATAATTTCATAATAAAAAAATTAATTATATTGTAATAAATACTGTGGCTTGCAAAATTTAATATTCTAAAATATTTGTTGCAATTTTTTGTCGTGGTTACTTTAAATTTTTCTAAACTAACTTAACACGAAAGAATTCCGATTCTTTCTTTTAAAAAATCTGACTTAGAATTTTTCGCATAAGCAAGCCTTTTTCAAAAATGAACTCAGTTATACCTCAACTTACGCTTACCCTGACTTACGCGATTTTCAAATTTCGTAAATTCGTCTCTCTTTCTCTCTCTTTCATCATTAAAACTCTGGCGGAATCATTGCCAGAGTCTAATGAAATTGATAATTTGATTGAAGAAGTTGTCGATCTTGCCAGGCAAATACCTTCAACAGTGGATAGTGATGACATTCAAGAACTGCTGGATTCTCTCCTACAATCAGGAGCTGACAATGGATGAATTCATAGAAATGCATGAGTAAGAGCAAGACAGACATTGGAGAACTTAAGTCAGTAAGCCCAGATCAATCAAAAGATCGAAAGACGGACATCTACATCAAAATAACTTTGTATTTGTGATTTTGCATTGATTTTGTATTTGTTTGTTATAGAGTATTTTATTAAACATTTTTTTTTCTAAATTATTGTTTTCTTTTGTCTCCAGCTCCAACTAAAAATAATTAATATGTGAAATCATATCCCGACTTTCGCGAATTCGACTTATGCGGTTATCACTCAGTTCCACCCATCGTGTAAGTTGAGGATATTACTGTATAATCTTCTCTTAATTCCTAAGAAGAGAGATATGTTTTAAGTTTTTGCTACTTTTCTCAAACTGGACAACTGTACTTTTTTCGATAGATCAATTGAAAATTGTGCTGAGGTGGTGGGAACTTGGTAATGTACTAAGATACAGTCGAACCTCCATATAACGAACCTCTATATTGCAAATTTTTCTATATAGCGAACTTTTTCCTGGAACCAAGGACATTTCACGATTTTCTTCGTAAAATAACCTCCTAATAGCGAAGTTCATTTTCTATTCAACGAACTTTTTCACTTGTGATTCAATCTTTTTTCTCCCTATTTTTAAAGTATTTCTGGACATTTCGAGTTATTCTCTCTTTTAGCACATTTTATGATGGTCGTAAATCGTGAACAGGTTTTATTCGATGCTTAACTCGCCTCGAGCAACAGAATTCTGGGCGCTTCATCCAACCAGTGCAACCTTTAACCCCCATTATCCAGTTCACTGGAAGCATCTTCGATATCCCCTTTCACCCTCAGTAGAGTCTTGTGTCCTTGAACTAGTCTCCGTTCATTTGTGGTATTGATCAGTCGTACTGGTAACTTCGTTTCTTGTAGCTAGAAAATGTCAAAACGTAAGTGCTTGAGCATGAAAGAAAAAAAATTCTTCATCAAGTGGATAAAGGCGTCAAGAAACTTTTCTTAAAATTTCTTTCTTTTTTTTTATAGGTAAGATATATAAAATAAATAATTTACAAAAAGGTGTGCATAATTACTTTTTTTAATATGTAGTGTTTATGAGTTTAAAATACGTTTTATGTGGTTTATAAAGAAAATTGAAAGAGATGAACCTCAATATAACGAATTTTTTTTTCGGGATTTAACGACTTCGTTATATAGAGGTCCGACTGTATTTATTGCTTACGGGTTATTGAAAACAATTGGATAGTGGTTGTTGTGGATTCTTTTGCTAGAAGGTTACAATTGAGAAAAACAATTAGTGTTTTAATGAGGCTTCTTGAGGTATGTTCATCTTTCATTAACAATAAAATTGAGATGCTATCTTTAGCGAAGGAAGAACACTCCTGTTATGGCATTTCCTCCATCAATGGGTGGTGTAATTACAACTGCGTGGTGGTGTACGCTTCCTTCAACGCCCCCTTGTCAATTCGAACCCTCAAACTGGGGTACACGGCTCACGCTTTAACCTTAAAAAAGACTACCCTTGATAAATGAGCTCTTCATAGGGTTTGAAAACGTATAATAAAGAAAAGAACCTTTGTATATTGTTTATAAGTTCTGTCATCCGTATCGCTCGTCAAATTTTTTATAGTAGTTGTTTAGTTTCTTTTACGCCTAAATTTAAATTTTCGTGACCGTTTTTGGGTTAATATCCTTTTAATTATAAATGGGAGCCCTTTCAAAAGGGTTAATTTGTTATGGTCAAAAAAATGTTATTTGGAGCAGGAAATGTTTGTTTCGTGAGTATGTACTAATTGCCTTTTCTGTGTGTGTGAGAATTCTAAAATTTGCAAGTATATACTAAGGTAAAATCTCTCTTTTATAATTTTTTAAAGTAGAAGAACGTTTTTTTCCCCCTTGTATCCTTTTAATTAAAAAATTTTTAAAAAATGAAATCATATTTAAAAAATAGTATTTGTAATATGAATCTTGAGATATACATATTAATTTGAGAAATGATTCTCGAAAATAGAAAAAAAGAACTCATTCGTAAAGGATTTTAAATGTACTTATTAGAATCAATACTGCTATATATTTTCATCAAATTGGAATTTTCTTATAAAGCTGATTATAAATTATTCGTGCATTTGAACCACGTGGCAGCTATAATTGAGATAAGTCTTAGAATATTGCTACATGCATTATCTGTGAAATTACCTGTTACGTAATGAAGATGAAATATTTGTCTTATGTGATATTAATGTCTTTTTGAAGAAATATTAAATACGTATCACTTGTGAAATATTTACCGCTTCACCTACAGATCTAAAATTACGTAAAATTTCAGTTATATCGCCACGTTCGATGAAAAATTTAATGATTTGATTCGATTGAGTTGCTTAAGGTCAGAAAGTAATAATACGGTTTTAAAATTGATCTCGATTTTAAATCATATAAATGATGTACAATAGTTGACGTTGAATAATAGACTTTTGTCTTTAAGGTATCCGACTACGTTCGGAACCATGATTTTAAAAAAGCACATAAATGTATAATTTTTCATGATATTTAGTGTCACTTAGATTAGAATACATGTATAAAGTTGTTTTAAGAACATTATGACAAAATAATAATAATAATTATTATTATTTAAATACAATATTTTGGCAAAAAATTAACTTAGAATAACCTTTTTCCAAATGTTCTCCTTTTGTAAAAAATGCTTCTATTGTATTAATATTTTGCCTGTATATAGCTTAGACCTCTGTTCAGAAGCTCAACTATGATTTTTGAAAAATTCAAATTATTTTCAGAGTTACAACCATTTGAAATAATTATCGGCGTATTTTCTTAAATTTTCTCCCTTCTTTTTTCGTAAAACATGGATAAACCGACTTCCAAGTTATGCGTTTCAAAAATTCTAGTTGAGCCTCTGTACAGAGATCTGAGCTATAGACAGGCAAAATATTATTACAATAGAAGCATTTTTTACAAAAAAAGAGCATTTTGAATAAACGTTATTCTAAGTTAATTTTTTGTCAAAATATTGTACTTAAATAATTTTTAATTGTATAATACTATTCTTAATCCAATTTTATATACATTGTCTAATCTAAGTTATGCTAAATATCATAAATATTATCCATTTACACGCTTTTGCAAAATCACGGTTCCGAACGTAGTCGGATACCTTAAATCTGGGAGTTCATTCAGTACGAATCTCGCGCGCGCGCACGGCTAACAAATCGTTTAATAAGTGTTTGATTCTCTTAAATAGTAATAGGTTTATGATGTGAAATCTCATATTCAGAAGGAGTGCTTTTGTTTTAAGTCCTTGTATCCCTTTGTATGCTGTCTTAATAATGGAAATAAAGCTTGCATTTTATGAATATTTTTATGGAAGATCTTATTTAATACTGCTTTAAAAAATATAGAAATTTAAAATATTCCGAAGATTTTATGCAATGATATTCTTTCATTTATTGTGGTTAATGATTTACTTCATTGTGGTAATCGCTAAAATAATAACCTAATAAGAAATATAGAATATATAAATATATAAAACAAGTGTGTAAATATATTTATATAGCAAAATGCGATATGGAGCCAGTGGAGTAGCTACCGCCGTATCTATGATACGGGGGCTCCAAGCTACAGGGACCCCAAAATATGTAAGCAAAAAACCACAAAATGTTAAGGGGCCTCAAAAACGATTCCTCAAGGAGTTTTGATACAGAGCGCACTCAGGTCTAGTTACACCAGTGTATGGTGCCCTCAACAATTAATCGAATTCCACGATTCCGTGATAAAAAAATGATGCATGTAATTCAAAGCTAATTTTTTTTACTTCCTATACTTATCATTTATTACTCATCATATCTATGAGTCTCATCTGATGTTATATTTAGGCTGAAATTTAAATATAACTACTTTTTTCTTTTTTGTTATATCTGAAAGAAACAGAGTTTTAATAACCGTTATTAATTTCACAGCCATGGCCCACTTTTTAATGGAATTTAATAACAGAGCACAGAAGCTACGTTATCCTAAAATCATTGCGTTAGACATAAAGGGAGATAAAAAGTAAAAAAAAGTCAGATATGCTAACTCGCGATAATTATAAGTAGGCGGCCGAAAACTTCAACGCGTTTCTATTTTTAAACCTCCCCCCACCCCTTCCGAGATGGAACGCCCCAAGGCTATTAATTAAAGCATCTCTATCCTTTTACGGATCTTAGCCTCTAGCTTCGGAGAAAAATGTGCCATTGTTGAAATTTGTTTTGTTGCTTGGCTTTTTTTAATTGAGTGGTCGCTAATGAGCGCATTTAAATTGATAGCGTCTCCGTGCGATACTGGAAGGGTGGGCAAAAAAGAATATTTATTAATGGCGTGTTATGGGCGTGTCAGTTTTATTAATTACTAATGTCGGTGGTTCGAGGGAGATCAATTTTTTTGGTAATTGTCCTGATTAATTCTTCGGAAGTCGCGGTGCTTGGGCGTCAAACTAATAGGCGATCTTGTGTGTTTAGTTAGGCTTTGTTTTAGTAATAACTACACATTATGAATGGTGGTATAGCCAGTAGTTTTCTTTTTTAAGTATACTTCTACGTGTCGTGATTTACTTCTTTTAAACGTATTTATAAAAAGCGGCCAATATCAATATTTATTATTTAATTTACAATTATTTTATTGAATATATTGTTGTGAATTTTATGTAATGAACGCTTCAAATAGTGTAAATAAATTTTATCTGGGGATGTGTAATAAATTAATATTACTTTCTGTTATATTTATTTTATGCTCAAATTGTAATATTCGCAAGCAACGCCGTTCTTTACATTATAATGGCAATTCAATGGAAACTTAGCGAAATCTTGGCGATAGAACCAAGTAGGCATCATTTTTGGCGAATTGGTGACCACATGGATTCTTCTGGAAGTTACTGGAGAAATAAATTAATATCACGATCTATGATGTAAGCGGATCTTTCTCGAAAGATCCGTCCAGACTATAAGTAGGAGCCGCTCGCTGAAAATGAGTTAATATTGTGTTTTGACCGTTGAAGAGTCAACCAGCGATTAGTTGCTACTATCGAGCGAGTGCTTGCGAATAATCTTAAACATTACGAATTTGTATTTTTAGACACTGATGTTTGTGTCTGAGCGCTATAGAATGTGTGAAGACCTGGGATTTATTAAGCGAATACTGGTGCTGCATCCTGTATTTCGAGGATTGTTTTTCCTGCAATGAATTTTCATCACTCCTGAAGAACTGTCTTGCTCTTTGAGACTGATAGCATACAATACTCGAACTCCGATCTACGTAACAATATTAAGAGTTAGAATTGTATATATGTTTGAACCCCGATTTCTCGAACCCCTATTTAATGAATTTTTCTTTTTCCTCGATTAAAATGAAGGATAAAAACTCCTATTAAATGAATGATAAACCCCCCAAATTAACGAATTATTTCAGCTGTTAATTTCTTTTAAAAATTAGATTGTATTAGAAAAAATTGAATTTTTTTTCAAATGACGTATTATTTTGTCTGGAACAGAAAGAGACTTTTCTTGTAAACAGCAAATTTCAACCAGAGAAGGTGAAGACTACTATTAGACTTAACAGGCGCAGATGAGTTGTGGGTGTAACCTATCATGTGAGTCTTCAGTAAGACAGGAAACTCCTTTCTTATCTCATTCCAATTACAACTCAGGGAATATTTTACGATTTTTACGATCATGATACATTTGATAACGGACTGCATTTCTGTGCAACTGAAATTGAGTGAATAGTTGATTTGTTAGAGCCAGTGAATAGCAATTCTTATGCAGAGATTGTGATAATGATACTCCTGTCGAAAAAAGGACTCTTTCGAGTCAGGAATCAAAAATGTGTTCTTTGAATTCGAAACTGATTTTAAAATAACTTGTTCTATTTTTAAAGTTTAAATAAAAATTTAAAAATAATATTTTTAAAATTTAAAATACAAACAAAAATTTAATCAAAAAGATTTTAAAATTTGAAATAAAATCTTATTTTAAACATGTATTTTTAAACAAAATGTGCATTTTGTTTACTTAAATGTGTTATTATTGTCAAATATGTACTTTTTCAAAGAAAGTTTCTGCAAAGAGCAAAACTTGGCAACACAGCAAAGCACATGAACTGATTAGCTGGAAATACACGATCGCATTTGTCATGTGGCTATGACGTCCTGAATTTATCAATTGGTTGGCTAAAAAAGATGTGATTGTAGTTATCATGGGACTAAATGATGTCACATGAATTTATACATGTACATTACATATGTATGCATTTCTCAAATATTGTGAAATTCTCTTTAGAAGCTTTCGATAGTAACATTAAGCTAAATTTGAAAACAAATTAAGATTCTGTGTAAAAATAATCATGAAAATAACCTTTTAAATTCAAAGGAAAGAAAGAATTAATTGCGAGTGTATTATTCCTCACATTTCGAATTTTTGCGAATAAGATACCTAATTTACCTGTGCCTTAAAAAGGAAACTTCTAGTAAAAAATTTCTGTATTTTACTTTATATACTCTATAGCTCCATATATGTTTTATAGCTGTAAAATATTTACAAGCCATAGGGACTTGATACCATTTTCCCCATATGTTAAGAAATCAACTGGATGTCTTACAACTTAACTCCATACTTCATTACAAGTAGAAATTTGAATTTTTCGGTAAGTACAAGGTTAACATCAAGATCATTAACTTTAGTTCAATTCGGTATTCACAATCGAACAGCTGTTAATGATAAAAATCATTAATGCTCATGAAGTTAAGAGCCATGCGATGTAGCTATTGTTCTCATAAACTTTACACCAGTGTTAAGTATAGATTGTCTACCATCACAATATATATACTATAACTATCTGAGATCGTTTCTGTTCTGTGGAATGAATGAATGGAATGCCTTTAGACTGTTTTGAAAACGGTATCTTGCCCTTAACCTTACATCGGATCAGTTATTTCGTTCTCATCATTCAAATCAAGTAATAATGTATTGGCTGATAAAGGTTTGTAATGCTTCCATTCACCATCATAAGTGTGATAAATGGTTAAATTATGATTTATTTCCATGTTCACATCCTTGTATATTCATCTTAAGTAGATTCTGTCAGGTAATTCTTGTTAATGTTCAGATGTTAAATTTGCACTAACAATTACTAACGTTTTAACCATTAAATATGAAAAGATGTTTTTTTAGGCAGTGCTTTGATGAATTCACCTCTACAAATTTTGTTTTATCTTTGTACAAAATAGTACCCTTTTATGTGACAATGTCAGTTATATTCAATTGTCTATATTCAATGTCGTAACCGTTCTCAGATGTCTGTCATTTGCTATACTATGAAAAAATTGAATGCTTAAAATATTGAGAAACAAATTTTACTCATTTATTTTTAACTATGGAGTATTTCTTGAGGAAGTAATTTTATATATTTTTTAATTGAATTAATAAAATTCTGAATGTTGAAAAAATATGAAAAATACAATTATTTTGACTATTCAGTATTAAATGAATGTTTTTAAGTTGGAACAAGATCGGGGGGCGTCCCAAGTTTACTTACTGCGTTCCTTGCGAAGCCCAAGAGCCGCCACACAGCGCCCCTCATCTTTTTGAAGACTTTCTCAAAAATTAAACACCAGAATACGACCGCTTGGATTGTTCCCTATTGGTATCAGTGTTCTTGTCGTGGTGGCTCCCTGGCTCACGGTTTAAATAGACAGGAACAAATTATTCCAGCCCACTTTCGAAGTGGTTACCTTAAATTTTCCGAAGGATCCAAGAGCTTTGAAATGTGTACCAACTGTTTTTCTGAACAGGCCTCCCCTGCTGACATCCTCGAATGCCTAGGGCTCACCAAGCAGGATTTAGCTGACCATCCCTTGCTGGTGTTGAATTTTTTGAGAGTGCACGACGTCATGAACCTGGTCTTGCACTGCTGGCCAATGGAGCATGCAACAACACTTACTACGTTCGGATTCGTGATTTTGCAAAAGCTCATGAATGAATAATACTTTTGATATTTAATGCCATACACATAACATTAATTTAAGTATATTGCAATAAAAATTACCTAAAAGCAATTTTTTGGCAAAAAAAAGAGAGGAGAGGGGGACATGTTTTCAAATTATTTTTTTTATAGAAAAAATATTCTATATTTTGCCTGTATATAGCGAAAAAACCTGTATGCAAAGCTTGAACTAGGCATTTTAAAAAATTCAAATAATTTTCAGATTTATTATCAAATGATATAATACATTTAGTGTTGTTTTTCTTCCATATAAAAATTACTCTGTATTAAAATATGAATAAATTCATTTCTAATTTAAACATTTTTAAATTCCTAGTTCCGACTCTGTAGAGATAATATATATATATATATATAAGCAAGCTCTGTTTTATATTATATATATATAAGCAAAATATTATTATTATTATGGAAGCATTTTCCATAAAAGAAAAATATTTTAAAAATGTTTTTTTTTTACCTTTTGCCAAAATATAAAATTGCATTTACATAATATTTTATTTTAATAATATTTT